>JAHBCN010001148.1:129366-187390 GCA_019359885.1 Listronotus oregonensis
AATATCCCCAAGTAGTCAATTTTTATTTTCTATTTTTTCGGGTTTTTAGAATCATCCCCCAATTTTTTTTTTTTCATGGGGGGGCCATTTTTGGTTTTTTTTCGCAGCCAAATAGTGCTTTTTATTGTGATTTTAACAATGTATAACATGTTATAGTTTAGGAGTTTATAACCTCATCTGCTTCAAAAAAATATTTTCTCAGTTGGCCTTGATTCCGGCGAATGTTATCTAGCGTCACTGGCAGCAGAAGAAATGTTAATATAGCTGTGCAAACGTATTTCGACAATTTTCCTGAAAGGCAGCATCCTAAACTAACATACTTTCGAAAATTGGTTACAAATTTGCTTAAATTCGGAAGTTTTAAAAAACCACGACCTAAGAAGTACGTTAAAGAAAATCGACAACGAGATGCTGCAGTTAACCCATTTTTTTAAAGACAATCCAACATCTTCAGCCAGGGATGTTGATGGGAATTCCACATACCTAAGTCAACCATTCAGGGGGAAGTTAGGACTATTTAAAAAAATATCGTTAATATGTTGAGAGAAATGGACAACTTTTTAATTTTAAAAAGTCGTTATTTTACATCTTCATTTTTGTAGGAATATTAGTTTAGCCTTTTTTTCTTTTTTTTGTTTTCACTTGTTTCAATTAACTTGTTACATGTAGTTATGTTGTAACACGGTATTAACGTTATAGCTATGTTTGCGAAACCCAGTTCTGTAAAATGTCTTTTAAGCTTCCCTTTTTTTCCCAAATTACTAATATTTTATCGTTTAAAAAAAAAATGACGTTGGGAAATCAAGGCCAACTAAGAAAATATTTGTTTTTTGAAATAAATGGGGTTATAAACTCTTAAATTATAACATGTTATACATTGTCGAAATCAGAATAAAAAGCACTATTTGACTGCGTAAAAATCTAATATGGCGTCTATATAAAAAATTTTAAATTGATGATGATTCCAAAAACCCGAAAGTAGAAAAAAAAAATTTTACTACTTGGTCATTTTCCCCTTTCAAAAAAAGTTCCCAAAAGGGTTTTTCAGATTTAAAAAATTTTTCCCCTTAAAAAAAATATGGCCGATTTTCGAAAATGCATGTTTCAGGTTTTTTTAAAATTTCTCAAAAACCTGAAAAATAAAACCGTGTAGTAAACGGGATTAGCTTACTAACATAAGTGTAAAAAATTTCCCCCCTTTTTCCCCCATTTTTTTTCTATCGGGGTTTTTCCAAATCCCCATACATTCCCCACCAATTTGGGACACACTGTATACGTATAATCACAAAATGATTATAGTAATTATTATTAAAAAAAATATATTATTTTAACATTAAAAATGAGGCCTCTAAAACCAAAAACCCTTTTATTAGTAGAATTTAGGTACGTATATGACGCGTCTTGATTGACTTTAATTCAGTTTTTTTTGGGGCAATCAACCACAGATCATACTAAAAATACTAAAATTTTTAAAGTTTTTTTTTTTTTTTAATGCAAAAAATTTTTACCCCACTTCCGGTCAAATTTTAATGGTTAAACACAGGGGAATGGAATTTTATTTTTTTTTTTTTTTCAAAAACCCAAAATTCAATTTAAAATTTTTTTTTAAAACAAATTTTAAAAAAATTTTTATAAAATCCTTTTTTTTTAAAAAAAAATTTTTTTTTTAAAAATTTTTTTTTAAAAAAAAAAAAAAATTTTTTATTTAAAAAGAAAATTTTTTTTTTAAAAAATTTGGAAAAAAAAAAAAATTTTTTAAAAATTTTTAATTTTATTTCTGAAATTGCTAATTTCCAACTCCAGAATAAGATACAAAAAAAACAGCTGAAACTTGCAGATTTTAACCCTATTTCAGGGTAGTACAATTATTACAAATATTATTTTAAGCAAGCCTTGGAAATCCTCAATTTCATGCGTCTATGTTTATTCACAATTTCTATTTTTTTAAACTTAACAGCCCTGTAATTGAGAAGTTATGAAGTTCGGGACCATGTTTATAGGATTTTTTTGTATTTTTATTCAAGGAGCCATCAGAAATTATCAGTATTTACTTTTTTTTCAAATTATCTATTGTTAATACTTGTATCAAAGCTCGCGTATGTTTTGCCGATCTAAGTTGCCGCCATGGCTTTGTTAGATTTTGACACCGCTAGACAAAACAAGACGCGAATATATCAAAAGGCTAGTTATCGCAGTGTTAAAATATGATTGGAAGAAGAAACAAACATTTAATTTCAAGAAAATTATTTAATGAGGTCAATAATATATATCGTTTTAAACCCTTTTAATTTTTAATTTGTTTTATAGCTTATTGCAAATATTAATTTGCAGAACCTAAAATATGTTTTAACATTCCTGGAGGAGGGTAATTACCCCCAGGTAATTACCCCCAGTAATCCGACGTCCCGACCCTTAATCCTTATTTATTTTTTTATAATTATGTGTTTTTTCTGTATATTTTCTAACATAAATTTTGGGCTAATGTGTTCAATAGTTTATAAATTCTATGACCTCAATATATTAAAATTATTCTGTAGTATTCACTTTTTGTCTAGGGATAGTGCACGAACCCTTAAAGCCCAAGTACAAACATACCGTGGGGGCCTTTAAGGACTTTAAGTTTTGGAGAAAAAGATAACACCTTTGCAGGCAGCGGGTTCCATAGTCTAGAAACCTTAGAGATAAAGGAACGAATAAAGTGGCAAGTTCAGGGTTTCTGCAGATGAACTGATAAAGAGTGCATAAAAGTAGCACTTTGTGTTGCTCTATGAGAAGCAATTGCTCGAAGCAAAAACCGTAAAAGTACCTATAATAGAACGACCTTCGGTATACCTGTAATAGAACAGCTCGTCGGTGAGCAAGAGAATGCAGCTTTCTTGTAAAAGTGGAGTCGTTAATAAAGCGAATAACTTTTCTTTGGATGGAATAACGAATGCTTAAAGTTGTGAAAGACAGCATTCCTCATACATAGCAAGAATAAACGAAGTAAATGCTTTTTGGTTTGAAAGGGGAATCCTGGCTTTTCCAAAGCTGCTATGGCTATGAATAAAATGTGTTTGTGCTAGTTAAGATCATTCTCAAAAGTAACGCCCATAATGTTAAACAACTCTTTGTTCTGCAGAAGGCGGCCGCTTGTAACTGAAGGATGAGTGGTGGGAGACTTTTTTCGTGACAGCGAACATAATTGTGTCAGTGAAGCCTTAAACTTGACAAAATTATTGATGCTGCCATCCAATATTAATTAAAAGTCTTGTGACAGGAATATCTGCATAACCTCGCGGTTTTTTTGCCAAATCAGGCTTAGAAACTTGCTTAGGGAACTTAATATTAGAGTAAAGAATAGTATCCTTAGAAAAATTATGGACGGAATTAATGAAAATCGTTAGTAGGAATAAGCAGTAGAGTTAGTGTCTAGTGAACTGACCCCTGAGGTAACCCACCACTAATTTGGTGACGCTAGAATGGTGATTTAGGTTGAAGACTGTAGAAAGAAAGTTTGGGAGCGCATTATGCCAGACCCGGTTAAAGCTTTTAATTAAATATGTCAAAAGCAACGATGTGGGATTCGCTAAGGAACTTAGATGACTTTTTTGAGTTATGCATATAATAAAAAAAAGTTAAATTAAGTTTTAAAGTCAAATAAAATAATAATGAAACATTGAATATTTAACCTATAGGAGTTTCTACCGTAAAAGAAAATCGACCGCCAAAACGTTGTTGTCCGGCCAAGTATTACAATTTAATTTACTTAAAATTAGTTATGTTATAACATCACAAATTGTCACTCAATTTCTGGGTGGTATTTTAACCAAAGTAATTTAAACCAGTAGATTTTATAAACTTCTTTGATGAATCAGTTACAATTAATTCATTAAGTTCAGTATAAGAAAGGTTTCTGCATGGCTGGCCAGTCAGCCGCTGTATTTTTAATCCAAACGGGGTTAAAAAAATTTAAAAGCTCAATATACAAACTTACTTATTATTTTGACAAATATTCCTCCTTGGAGAAAAGCAGTTCCCAAAATATTTTAAGTCTCTTTCTTTAAAATTCCGATTAATTAGTTTATTTTTAAAAATATTGCAATTGTATAAGTAGTAAAAAAGGTTTTTTTCTACACAGAATTGGAAGGATTTAAAAAAAAATCACAAATAATTTTGCCACCACTTGATATTTCAGTAGGTCATAAGAAATAATTAATTCGGTTATTAAAATAAACAATAAAATTAAGCGCTTAGAAAGGATTTTTTTTACAATTATTGGGTTTACTTAATTTAAATTAAAAAAACCGGTATTTGAGGCTTCATTATTTTAGTTTAAACATTTAATTTAAGAATATAATCTTGGTATTTTCCTGATGGGCAAATAAATGTGAATTGACTTAAGCATTTAATTAAACTAAGTACGCACCAGTTTTAACAACTTTAACCACCTTATATTTCTTGTTTTTCACCATTTCACCACATAAAACGTTCGATAACTTTCGTTTTCACAAGAAAAAAATGTTCGTTTTTAAAAATCTCGTCTGAAATATTTGCCGCAAAAATAAAAAATCAAGCGCAAAATAATCCGGCGCCACACCGCGCGCTCACAGCTAAAGGCTGCTGAAATTTCGTTCGTCTCGTAAGCGAATTTCTCGCAAAATAAGTGATTTGAAAAAGTGTTTTTAGCTTGCGAACAGATACTCAGTATAACCAATTAACGAATAAATATTTATAAAACTGGTAGTAAAAATTGATGGTGATTCATGTATACGAGAGAATCGTGAGCCGAGTCTTAGAATTAAGCTGAAGGTCTATTCTCTACAAGGTGAACAAGGTTGGAAAATTTTTCGGCGGCGTTTAGACTGTGACCGAATCTAGATTTGTTAAAGTTCTATGTTTGCATACCAAGTAAATTTATGGCCGGTTGCACCAACACTTTTTGCAACACTTAAGTTGTTCTTAAGCATTAACTGCCCCTTAAGTTTTAAATGTTTCTTGCACCAGCTGAAATTGTTCCTTAATGGTCCCTTAACTTTAAGTTTAGGATTTTGTCTACTTAATGATCCCTTAAGTAATTTGAAGTTGACATTTGACAAATATTTTGTTTATTTTTTATTTATTTTTGGTTTGTAATTTTAAATGATTAATTTGATAAAAATAAATTATGTAAAAACGGAGTTTTTAAGCAATGATGTTTTGGATTGTGATATTTTAAATGCGATGGTAATTAGAAGAAGAAAAATATAGAAACAGTGAATTTTTATTACTTATGGCATTTTTCAGGTTTATTTACCTTTTTTTTATTCTTTGGACATTGCTCTGTTATTTTTAAAAGGAACCATTTTGACAAGATGGATAATCTTACATTTTTCAAGGTTCAAATTAACGAAGCCAAAAGTGCTCAGCTTACTTGAGCAATCGAAGATCAGCTTTAGTTTAAACATGACAAGTTTGTATTAGCTTTTAAATTTTAAGTATTTACTTGTAAATTAGAAATATTTAAATTTATTTACATAAAATAATAAAAGTTTTTTTTTTAATTATGTATTTGTGTTTATATTTCATATTGACAATAATTGTTCCATTTCCATGGCCGTAAAGAAAGGCGCCCTTGATTTTTTTCCCATTTTGTTATACATTTTACAACAAAAAATCACAAACTAACGAATGATTTTGTATTGTCTATAAAATGAAAACAAAAATTAAAGTTTCAATTATTTACAAAGATTCAAGTCAGATTACTGCTATCATTCAATGACAAACAAGCTAGAAAAGGAAAGATCCAACATCAGTTAATTCCAATTATTCACGTTGTAAAGGCCAACAATAAAAAAGAAGAACGATGCAGCGTTGCCATCTTTCTAAGTACTCTTAGTTAAGTTGGAATAAAAATCTGAAGGTGAAAGCGAAAACAATTTAAGTTACCCTTAATTTTATGAGCTTCTTAATAAAGGTCTACTTAAGATACTTTTGGTGCAACCGGCCATTAAATGAAAATTGATGTGCAATTTTTAATTGAAACCAATATCCTAGCAGATCGCTTTCGGTAAAACCATCATCAGTGCTATTCGTCAAGCAGGAGTCACAGCAATTTGAGCGTACATAATATGTAAACAGGAAAATTATATGTTCGTTTTTCCAGAAAATAGTAACTTGGTGTGATTTAATTTTTAAAATTCAGCCTTTTAAAGGTGAAAATGTGAGATTATACGTAGTTTTACTATGATTTTATTTAATATTGTGATAGTTTATCGATGTCCCGTTTACAAATGTTATACGCTTAAATTGCTGTGACTCCTGCTTGACGAATGGCACCGATGATGTTTCTAGCAAAAGCGCTCTTCTAGGATCAGTTCCTAAATAAAGGTAATATTAAACATAAATAAAATAAAAACTTATATTATGACTATGTCATCCTTCCAAGCAGTCCAATATGGTACAGTGTGTAACATAATGTTGTAAGGAAAGGAAAATTTAAGGCAGATTCTACATTTAAAAACATTAAAAAATTCTATAAACAGGGGTTCGGAAATGCTCTGCTTTTATGATATGGGGTATTTAAATTTTATGTTTTGAAAATTAAAAAGGTATTAAGACAAGTTTTGGTTAAAAAAAGGCCAAGAGGCTGCGGTGCCTCCAGTAGTGAATCAACACGGCTTCCAGGGAGAAGAAGTTTTGGTAAATGCAAATGATTAAAGGTCACATTTACATGTACAAAATTGTTTCCTAAAGCACTAACCAGAATAAACACAATTACTTTTGTTTAATTACGATTCCGAAAACAGCTTGTTGGACTGATTAATAAAATAATATTTATTTTGAAAAGGGTGCCTCAGAACAAAAAAGTTAAAAAGGCACTATTTAAGCAGAATTAATTTGGCTTTAAAAAAGCTAAATTAATTATTGGAAAAGCAAGTGGTGTACAATTTTTCCGCCTAACATAAAGACTTGCCGGCACGAAGGCCACTAATGCAAATGCTTTAGGAAAGAATTTTGTACATGTAAATGTGACCTTTAATAATATATTTGCGTGTACTAAAACTTAGCCCAATATCTTAACGAGTTTTCTATAAATGTAAAATAGATTATTAAAGACGGAAAAGTTTTCAGAAATTGTATCATTGAACGGAGCATTTCCGAACCCATATTTATACAAACTTTTTTCACGTTTTTAGATGCAAAATCCGCCCTTAAATTTTCCTTACAGCATTTAGCAACTCCCGGTAGAGTAAATATATCGGGTATTTTAGAAAAAAAAATACAAAAGTTAAAATATACTTGGAAGTTTTGGAACTCATACTAAGCCTTCTAATAACAAAAAGAAATTTACAAGGGTCTATGTTAGTATTATAATTACTATCTGGAAAGAATTTTGAAGACAGTTAGTGCTGGGTACAATACACATAACGGTGTAATTAAATGTCATTTTTCAGTCGGCGTTGATAGGATTTTATTAACATTTATTACATAACTAACTAAATTTGTATACCTATTTTGAGACTTTGAATAAATAAACATTAATAAGAAAAAAATTGCGACTTGCAGGTGCCTCGAAAATAAAAAAAAAATCTTTTAAGATACAGAATTATCAAATCTTACAAGTGATAAAGATAATGTTTACTTTGTCCTTTTTTATATTTTTATTGTTAAGCTGTTCATAATGTGGCATATTTAAAGCCAATAGAAGAATGTAAAAATAAAATACTTTTATTTAAAAATTTCACACCTACATTTTTTAACCAATCAGAGATTGTTTGTGCCTTTTTTATATTTTTATTGTTAAGCTGTTCATAATGTGGCATATTTAATGCCAATAGAAGAATGTAAAAATAAAATACTTTTATTTGAAAATTTCACACCTATATTTTTTAACCAATCAGAGATTCGTTTTTTGTTTGTTTACAGCTAAAACCCAAAATATTTCAAGGTATATTCATTTTTTAGGATACCCTGGACGATATTATTAAGTCACAATTTCACTGATGTATTAATAACCTCATTTAAAGTGTCAAAAATCGAAAGCTATCGGATAAAAATGAAAAAAAATGTATTGGCTAAAAAAATCAATAATTTTACGGATCTGTAAATCGTGTCGTCAATTGTTACCTTAATAACGACTCTATTTTATATTGATGATTATCCTGTAACCGATTGTGTCAAATTATGTATACCAATTGGACTTTTAACAACTGTTTATTTTAATATTTCTTGTTATTAACTTTAATGTATTTTATTCTGTTCAATAAAGTCCGTTATTATTTCGGTTTTAAGTTGGTTTCATTAACGAAATTGCCTTTGAAATACCATTTATGCTCAGATTTTGAGCCGGATATTTTCTGTCTGGTTTAAAATACTTGCTTTCGGAAATTTTACTCACCCTGTTGTTACAAAGTCATGAAGCGAAGCGTTAAATTGCCAAAAGCAAGTACTATTGGAAACCAAGCAAATAATGTTATTCTAAATCTGCAATAATAACACTTATAGTGTTACCTATGAACATATTTATGTCAAAATAATGACACATATAATGGACTTCAGCAGCGGAACTGTGTAACTGCTAGAAAGGAAATTTCTTAACAATTTTTGTTTCTATTTTATTTGGCACTATAAAGTCTTTTCGACAGTTTTTGCCGTTGCGATCTAGAAAACGAAGTCGTGGAGGTAGACAGACCTATTTGGGTCTTACTGACTTTCGCTCCTTGTCTATTATTGAAATATTTGCATACGGGTTTCTTATTCGCGCATTGTCATTTCTATTTTTGACGTTTAATCTTTCGTAGTTGATGTTTCTTTAATGCAGTTCTTTATACGGCACTTATTTACTTGTAAAAGGTTTAAAGAAAGAAATAAAAAATCGTTGTTTTCATAAATAATTTTGTACTATGCTGTCCTTCAGACAAATGCGGTGCTAACTGAATTAAAAGATTCGGGAACCCTTTGTTTAGCCTAAATAATTTAATAAATTCCTTATTGAGTGAACTTAATTGGTCAATATTACTTCTTAGTAATAGTTTTTGTACTTGGATTTTTATTGCCGTTTCATTTTCTCCTCATCGTCGACAAAAAACTTAAATATGAGATTCATTTCTGGTTAATATACCAAAATTATAAATATTCATCACGAAAAAAGTGACACAATTATAACTACAAAAAGTTTTTTCTGACAACATATTTTTTAATCACGAATTTTCCTATTTTTGTCTTTTTTCTTGTCAGGCTTCTACTACTATTAAATGTTTTTAGTTTGCGTAGTATTGAAAGAAGATCAGCGAATATTGGTCGAGTTTTGCCGAATCTTTATAGAAAACTATTAACATAGTACCAGCACACGAAAGAAAAATACTTCTTTTCTATTGTCTTTCCTTTTTATTTTTATTTCTATCATTTTATATGGTTCGCCTGCTTTTTGCTTTAAAACAGATATATATTTTTTTTGTTTACAGAATAACAGAAAATTTGACGCAGAATTAATTTTTGATATACATACCAGTAAACATTCATGTCAACTAATATTTCCTTTATAATATCTCTGAGTATTCTTTTTTTAAGTAAAAATCTTTTTCGTAGTTTTATAACCGGAATTTTTTCCTCGTACACACATACGGTCGTTTAAAAATTCATGTACTCGCGAGAACCTTCCATATTATTCCAAGCCCTAATCAGAATACTACATTTTTAATTAAGATAATCTTGTATAACAAATATATTCTAATGTCGCGTAGCTTGTTTTCTTACTTCGAGAATAAACCCCCACGAAGTGAGCTAAAGCTGGGCCATGCAGTGCAGATCAAGGCATTCTCTACATTAAACATTTAATTGATGTAGGTAGTGTAATTTATTAAACCATTGTTATATCATCATTAATTTATGTTGTTATTTTTCAAATATGTATTTTATTAGCTAATAGTTAATAAACGATTTTTTAAGCTTACTTTTTATATTAAATTAAAAAAGTATTATAGTTTTATTTTTTAACAAAAGCTAATTATAATAATATATAATGTATGACATAAGCAAATGGTTACAAATAGTAACACATAGTAATTACTATTAATACGCATTTCTTGAGAAATGCAGTTAGTAATAAATTGCTAAAGATTTATCATTTTGTGAATGAAGTCAGCAGATAAAATAAAGCCAATAATAAACACTATATGATTAAAATATGGGTAAAATAACTATAAAATAAAAAATTGCAAAATATTATTTGTAAACTAAACATTTATAATAAATTAGTTTGATGAAAAATGTATGAGAATTTTTTTTTACTTGTCGGTTTGTAAATAAGATGATTTCTCTATTATTACACATTAAAGAAAATAAGATGTGAATTTTTAAATGTTATTAGGGATATGTAAGATATTAAAAATAATGTAAAATCATTCAAAATTTAAAAACTACTAAATTAAAAGAAAAGAGTTGCTATACCTATTTTTTAAATATAAAATTAACCATGTTTACCTTTTAGAAACAAAATAAGAAATTTAAAAAATATATGTTGGAGAACCAAATATCCAATTATTAATGATATTCTTTGTTTATTGGTAAATATACATTGGTATGGCGGATTCATTAATTATTATAGAATTACTTGCCCTACTTAAGTCATGAATTAAATGCTCCTTAAAATTACCAAACTAGAGCATAAATTAAATAATTTTAATTTTATTTTAAATTTTTAGGTCTTTTATATAACTTTAAAATGGTGACCGAGTTGTTTTCCAAACGTGTTTAGGTCTTTTTTTTGTTTTTAAACAATTTTTTAGATCATTTGCAAGTTTGAAATGATCCATTGATCTATGCATTCTGTATACAAGTCTTTGCCCCGATATCTGGATCAAAGCGGTCTCTTTTTGCATGTCTGACGAATAACTCAAAAAAATTGTATGGTAAAGAATTAAGTTAAAATTGTTGTGCAGTCTTTCCTTCACCATTTTAATTTTCCTGTACTATTTCGGCTATATTTTATTTATTCTAAAATTTAAGCAAATAAATCTTTTTTAATGTTAAACATCAGCCTTATAGATAAAATAAAAGTTATTTAATAGTTAAATAAAGCCAACAATATATAAAGGGTGTTCGGTACAGAAGTGGAGCCATGCGGTCCACCCAGATATTTTGACCTAAGCATTTTTTTAGTATTCTTTTAATTTCTTTTCCAAAATTTTTAATTTTCTAATTTTAAACTAAAATAACTTTTTAAAATATCATGAAACGGTTAACATTTTATTTTATTTTAATCTAGACTAAAACTAGAATCATACAAATTTAATAATTGGGGCCTATGACAGCTACAAAGAAAAATACGGATCCTCAAACCACAAAAAGAGGTAAAAAATAATTCTAAGAGCCAACTTTGCATTGCATTAAAAAAAATAGAAATGATCGAGTATTCCTAATTATTCAAAAACATCTTTTATTCATGCCCTTTTAAACGATATGCAATAACCACAATTTGCTTAAACATAGCAAAAGTTATTTGTCAACTTTATCAAAAGTAGATTTTCGGAAAAAAGTGCCCCCAAAAAAGTTGACAAAACTCTTGCTGTTTTTAAGCAAATTGTTGTTATTGCATATTGTTTGAAAGTGCATGAATTTAAGATGTTTTTGACTTATTAGTAATACTCGATCATTCTAGTTTTTTTTTATGGAATGCAAAGTTGGCTCTTAGAATTATTTTTCGGGAGCTATTGTTAAAAATGAAATAAAATATATCAGCCCGTAAAGATAACACTAAAAATGACAAGACAAGATAAACATTAGCAATACTTTAATAATAAGACTAACTTATGCTCACTATCTCCCTCAGGACACGAGATAAGAAAACGAATCTTGTTTTGTAACATTCTTTGGTGGTAAGAAGAATGAAGGAAAAATTAAAATATATGATTTGCAAGACGCATTTATAAAAATGGTTATGCAGATAAACTTCCCTTAATCTAAAGCAAATAGTACAATCTGAAGATTAGCGAAATCACCCAAAAAAATATCCCTATAGGATGCATTGTATGCTAATATTGACCTTACCTACTTTATCCACCACTGTACATCAATTAAGTTTTAAAACCGGTTACATTTAAAGATACACCTACAACAAGAACTAGATACTTACCTCCTTCTTCCTCTGAATCGGACATAAAGGTTTCCTGCATTGCTTCTGGTGCCTGTACTTTATATTTCTCTTCTATGGTGGTCGTAGTGGTCGTCGTTATGTTGGTTACAGTGGTCACCACTTTCAGAGTTTCGATTACAGTAATGTAACCAAGTTTTTGGGCGATGTTGAGGGGTGTTTGGCCGTTCTGAAAATAAAGGAGGTTGATCATAAATGTTGTAATGATTGTTTTATTTCTATTCTATGAAATGTACTGGCTTTTTTGAA
Organism: Listronotus oregonensis; assembly: GCA_019359885.1. Classification (NCBI taxonomy): domain Eukaryota; kingdom Metazoa; phylum Arthropoda; class Insecta; order Coleoptera; family Curculionidae; genus Listronotus; species Listronotus oregonensis. The sequence goes on from JAHBCN010001148.1 coordinate 141,728, forward strand.
TTTTCGCGATATTTCGGAAAATTCTGCGAAGAAAATGTAACGACATCATTTTCTGAATTAGAGGTACAAATTGGTTTATTATTTAATAATATTACACACAGAAGACACTACATTATTCCATTTTTTTAAAATAATTCTAAAATAACAATTTATTCTAATTACATCGTTTATAAAAAAGTATATGTTCCTGTTTTTGAACTACTTACATAATGAGAGTAAATAAAATTACCTAAGAGTCATGGGTAAAGTAAGACTGATAGAGTCCTTGCTAAAAATATGGAGTTTAAAAAACAACAGAAAATCCCTCTATTTTTACAATTTAGACACTTTAGGAATGAGGGAGTGGATAAAGTGGAAGGTTCCGAGCTTTTTAGTTGCCAGAACAGAAATAATACTGCCTAGTTTTTCAAATAAGAAAATTTTTATGAAAGAAAAATAGTTCCCTTACATCTCGTTAATAAAGAAGAAGTTTTTTTGGATTCTACTTATATAAACGAAGTTTTTTATACTGTAAGAATCTCTCCAGTGACAAGAATATAAGTATAGTAGGAAAAGACGTCATTAAATGCACGTGATGATTATTATTTGTTTGGTAAGGAAACTAAGGAAAAACATACTAGAATGGGTGAACTTTAGACTTAATTTTCTATAATTAGGACAGTTCACAAAGGCGTAAAGCCTCAATACCAACGTAAGTTAAGGAAAGTAAGCGACAGTTTATTAATAGAGACTTGGTAGTATGGAAGGAGAGAAAAAACATTTGCAGGTTCCACAGTCTAGGTACCCTAGACATGAAAGAACAAACAAAGTGGGAAGTTCAAGATCCTTCTAGATAAACAGTCAAAAAAGAAATTATGTTGGCCAACACCTTGGTGCAAAAGCATTAAAAATTTCTTTAAAAAAAGCGGGTTGCCTACACTTTATTGATGGGTAAGGGAAAAAAATGTAAGTACAACAACTCTAGGGAGGCGTAATTCCACATGGAAAAAATATCTGAAGCGGGATCTGATAGGATTCATACAGTATACAGACTATAAAAACAAAATACTAGATATCTAAATACAAACCATTAAACATTTTTGGCTGTTGCCTAAGCCATTATTGCTGATTAAGTAGTTCGACATTATTGTCAACAAAGTCTCTTATATTAGGAAATATACAGGTGATCCACCCATCCAACTCGACATAATTTACTTACCGTTGTAACTGCATCAGGATCAGCTTTATTCTCCAACAGTATATTAACAATATTTGCATGCCCCTGTTGAGCCGCTTGATGCAATGGAGTGTATCCCAAAGAAGTAGCACTTTGCACACTAGCGCCATTCCGTAACAAGAACCTCACCATGTTGGTTTGACCAAAATGACAGGCTATATGCAAAGGTGTATAGCCAGCCTTAGTTGCAGAGTCTACTTGGGCACCATTTTTAACCAAAACCTCTGCAACTGGAACTCGATCTTCTTGAGCGCATAGATGTAAAGGGGCAAGTCCATTCTAAAAGAGAAACAAAGCGGTTAATATTTAATTTTCCTCAATAGATCATTTTAAGTTTTGCTTTATATCCTAATAATCTCTGGCAAAACACTTGTCTATAAGCAGCATCTTAAATTATAATGGGAATGCGTGGTTCTTGAGTATTTAGAAGACTTGATAAAACACAGTGCATCCGTTGCCAAAGTTATTGCTTACCTTTGCTTCATGATTGGGATCAGCCTTATGTTCCAAGAGTAATGACGACATATCTACATGTCCCTCTTGAGCACTTAGATGTAGTGGTGTAAACCCAGCTTTAGATTCTGAATTGGGTTGGGCACCATATTCCAAGAGAGTGTTGGCTATGTCCATTTGATTTTTCCTCGCTGCTATGTGGAGAGGAGTATGTCCATTTTTAGCTGTAAAGATATAAACTTTTTAAAAATATTTTCAACAAATAAATACATTTTTTATTTTACTTTAAGCTTTTTTTTAATGCATTTGAACTGCAATTGGAAAGAAATATCGCAAATCCAGCTAAAGGCTAAAAAAACTGCAATTGGAATTTTAAAATTAGAAAAATTCAGCCATGTTGCCTTGTACCTAAAGTTTTATTTTATATAGCTTTGAAGAGCAAATCACGTAGGTGTCGTCCCCCAGTCTCAATACATTAAGTAAACCGATTTCTTGCGCTTCTCATGACTCTTTCAAGCATAGTAGGCGTTATGTTGGTAATTTCTTCCTGGATGTTGTTCTTTAAATCTTGAAGGGTCCTTGAACGGTTTACATAAACACGGGATTTTAAAAAACCCCTTAGAAAAAAATCACAAGCGGATAAATCGGGAGATCGTGCCGGCCATTGCAAATCGCCCCTGATTAAGGAAGTTATGCTGCCGCGCCAGAAATCGATATACTCAATGTATCGAGTGGGGGACGTCACCTACGTGATTGGCTCTTTAAAGCTATGTAAAACAAAACTTTAGGTATGTACCAACATTGTAAAAACCAAATTAACACTTTCTGATTCATACAATGCGTTTTATTAAGTTTTTAAAAAAGAAAGTTATGCTGCCGCACCCTGTATAATAAATTTATTAAGGCTATATTATGACAAACATATTTATTTATAGTAATAACATAAATCATTAAAAACAGGTTTTTGTTATTTTTTAATGTATTTACCTGTAGCATGTGGAGATGCTCCTTTATCCAATAACAACAACGCAACATTTTGATGGTCATAGTGTGAAGCCACATGTAATGGCGTAACTCCATTTTTGCCTTGGGCATCGACTGGAGCTTCTTTTTGTAATAGCAGTTTGGCGACTTTAAGGTTTCCATATTTTGAGGCTAGATGGAGGGGAGTAAAACCTTTCTTTGTTGTTGCGTTTATTGAGGCACCATTGTCAATAAGTACACCAGCGACCTAAACGAAACAAAAACAAGTAGAGTTAGGATTCAAAAAAATATTTATATAGTTAAAGTACAAGATTATTCAAAAATTAAATAAAATTAACCAAAATAAACCAATAGTTGTAAAAAGAAGTTGGAGTAGACGAGCTTTTATCCTGCACAAAATAGGCTTAGATTTGTTTAAAACTTAAGACTAATTTATAACCCTCCCCACCTAATTGTTTTTATTTAAGCTTTGCAATTGCTTTACTTAGGTACCCATAGATGTTGGAGTAGTCTAGCAACTCATAAGGGCTAAAAAATTTATTATGGATTTTCCTTCATTTTATAAAAAATGATACAAGATGTAAATAATCTAAAGCGGAATTTACATTATAAGTACTCGGATTCTAGTTACTCTTTTCGGACTGAATCTCGAATTGCAAATAGCTTCTTGAAGTCGCAACATTTTTCAAATAGCCGGTTACACCTCCGAGATTCAGTCCGACAAGAAAAACTGGGATTCGAGTTTTCATACATATAAACTCCGCCTAAGTTAACAATTCTGGCAGTCATTTTTCTCACAAAAAGTTATTTTGCACTCTCCAAAACTAAGCCTAATTATTTTTTTATAATTTTTAAACTATTTTGTTGGTTTTACCTTTCCGGTATTAATTTAAAATTTAATTAAAGATATAGCCTACATTAAACTAAAGACTAGGTGCAAGAAATAAAAGAGTGCAACTTATGGAAATATCATGTTTATTTATCTCCAAAATGTTAACAATAACAAGTGCTTGAGGACAAAAGTATCACATTTAAATATCAGTGATATAACATATATATGTGTGCTTGACTTAATACCTAACATAGAGGAACAACTGTAAAAGTTTAACATCAAGATAAACTTTTTTTTATATTAAATTAACCATTTTCGGGTAGTCCTTGTCTGTATTTAATTTAAAAACACTTAGGAACCATATTTTCTTACTTAAAATTACAATAAATTGTATTAGTTGTAAAAAGATTCTTTAGCAAAACCCAATACTGTAATGGTAGAATTGGATATACTTTTAAAACTAACTATGAGAATATTTTGAAACACATGAAGTGTTGTTAAAAATCTTCATTAAATTCATTTCGGCAATATGGTGATACTATTCTTACTATTTTAATCTTTTATATCAATCAATGGCTTAGTATGAAAACCTCGCATGGCACAAAATATAAATTTAACAGGAGACACAAAAAACTGATTTTCTGCACTATTTTGCCGAAAAAGTTTTATTTTTTTACATGTTTTGAATTTAAAGTAACACCCACGCAATGTTTTGAAGTGAGAAAACGCACTGTAAAAAGTAGATCCTGTATATCCTTGGATATACAGGATCTTCACACTAAATGTACTTAATCTTGGAAGCAGCTGATAAACGTGGATCCTGTTGTTGTCTGTAGAGAGCAGCACTGCGCAGATGGAATTTTTATAACAGCTGTTTTATATATTATACGTAATTCTCTATCTAAAACCATCAAAATTTCATTAAAAAAATGGAAATTTGAAGTTTTCATACTAAGACATCGCTATGTCTTTGGTTTTAGCTTTTACCTACAAGTTCAATTTTTAATCATTTTTTTCGTTTTATTTTTATGTTATTTAAATTAAATACTCATCTTTCTTTTTAAATAACAAACGCTCACCAAATTAACGAAATTCATACGCGCCATGATCCACTTAGTTATAAAATCCTTTACCTCATCCTGCCCCTCCTTAGCTGCAATGTGTAAAGCCGTATACATGTCTTTTGTTGTGTTGTCCACTTTTGCTCCATGTTGTAATAGAAGCATAACAATGTCAACGTTGCCAAGTCGTGAGGCTATGTGGAGAGGAGTCTGCTGTTCTCGTGCTCTTGCATCGACTTGGGCACCGTTTCGGAGGAGAATTCGAATAATATCAGTCTGAAATATAAAAGAAATATCAATTAATGGTCAATAAATATTGCGTTTTTGGAACCATTTTAAAATAATAAAATTGATAAAGATATGATATAAAATATGATTATTGGTTGTATGCATGGTCTAACCGAACTCTCCCGAGATACTAATGGGCAGCCGGTAGGGTAACATAAGTATTCATTATGAAAATATTAAATTTAAGTAATATTTTTTAAAAAATTAAAAAGTGTTTAAAACAAAAAAACTTCCTTACTTATTTAGCTAATGTTTAGGCAGAAGTTCTTAGAATTTTTTTTTTTTTTATTTTTAATACTAATATTATTATGATTATAGTAAAAGTTATCGATGACGTTTTGTAACATTTCTTGGTTAATAGATGCACATTCTTCAATAATTATTCTTTTCACTTCGTTCAGATTTGCAGGTTTTGTCACAAACACTTTATTTTTCAGGTGTCTCCAGAGAATCAAGAGGCGTTAAGTTTGGTGACCTAGCGGGCCATTCTATCCAGCGGTTGGAAAATATGTTATTTAAATAACCTCATACAGCTTGCCCAAATTGAGAAGCAGCTTCATCCTGCTGATCCCACATATATCGTAATAGTTGCCGTACTGCATTAGTTATTGTTGGCACAATTCGATTTTGCAGCATGTGAAGATACATTTCGTCAGTCAAATTTTCTTCTAAAAAGAAAATTCCCACTAATCTGTTGCCAATAATGCCGGCCAACACATTTACTTTCTGAGGATGTTGACTATGTGTTTCTCTTATCCAGTGTGGGTTCTGATCAGCCCATTAACGACAATTATGACAGTACCATTTAAGATAAATGTTGCCTCATCCGAAAAAACTATTTGATTTAAAAAAATGTTTTCTTTTTTTTTGTATTATTTTTTCAGCAAAATCCCATTCTACGATCAAAATCGCCTTCTGATAATTCCTGGAGAAGAGTTATTTTATAGGGGTGAAAATTACTGATTTTTAAAATAATATCAACTGATTTAAAACATACATAAACTTAAGTAGCAGCTTTTTTTGAAGATAAATGCGGATTCTGAACAAAATCAAGTAATGTCTCTAATTTTTTTATTATTACTAGTTGCCGATTTTGATCTTTCGAAATATCTCTGCAACATCTGGTTTTCTCGAATCTTTGAACTGTTCTTACAATTTGAAAAAAGTATATTAAATAATTCGTTTGTTTCCCTAGCTGATTTTGTAGGTCTTCAAAACTCCTGATCATTAGAATTTACTTTAACAGAGACGCAAAAAATTTATAGTACCACCTTGTAAAAATCAAATTATTTCTTAAACCAATGGGCTTAGTCATATGCCATGTTTCATATTCGTTATTCAAAATGTTTAAAAGAATTAGAAAAAGCGACTAAAAAAGTGTCATTCGTTAAAAAAAAGTTTAATTTATCCCGACCTTTTGAGCCATTTAGTATAATTATGGGTCTTTCCGTTTTATACATTTCATTAAGACAAACAACCATTATACTTGTCGTTTTTTTCTATTGTGCGCCATTTTCGAAATAATTGACTGATATATACACACACAGTTCTTTTACCTGGTTTGCTCTCGCTGCTAAATGCAATGGGGTTTCTCCTCTAATAGTAGGTGCATCTGGATTGGCATCATGCTGAAGCAGATAGATAACTATGTTCATACAACCCATAAAACTGGCAACATGAAGAGGAGTAAGGCCTGATTCCGTAGTAGCACCGATACCTAAAAAAATGTTAAAATAATGTTCTGTAACACCTTGTATAAAAACAAGGAATTTCGTTTTACACCTTTTTATTAGCTATCAGGTTCACAAACGTATCTATGGTAAGAAAAATAATTCGTAGCTATGCTAACTTTTTAGTAGTGAATGTCATAAGGTGAACAGCTCAAAAGTCGATTTAACACTAGCCCTTGTGAAGTTTTCCATCTTCTTTTATAGTAACGTGGAAAAGAATCGAAAAGTCTGGCATTAGCTGAAAGAACTCAATAGGACGAAAAAAAAGTCCAAAATGGATGACTTCTGTGCCCTCAGGACACTTTACAATGGCCGTCTGAATGGAGAAAAACTAAGGTGAATTATTTAAATACATTTTTAATCTGAATCCAATAATTCTAACTTCCTACATTTCTATAAACTTAACACATAATTTAAAAGTCGGTAACAATCACATTAGAATTGTAAAGCTAAACATTTTTAAAATTTACATTCTTTAAGAAAGATTAGATATGTAAAAATGATTCATCTAGTAATCTAGTGTATAATCTACGAAATTATATCATTTTTTACTATGACTATATTGTTTAAATATTTTTTTCGGCCTTTGTCAATCAAAACGGTCTTCCTAAAACCCTATATGTATGTATCTATAAAAAAATAATTTTAAGACCTTTTGCAGGGCATTTAATATATGAATTGTTTCAGTCTAGAAATACTGGTTTTTATGTACCCTTTAACATGGTAAATTTATTTTAATTTACATATTAAAAAGCCACAGTAGGAAATACTTACTTGCACCATGTTTTAATAGTAACTCCACCACCTTAATTCTGTTCTTTTTACAAGCGATGTGTAGAGGCGTAAATCCATTTAGAGCCCTTGCGTTAGCATCAGCTTGCCTAAAAAGTAACAGATATTTACGTTTTGTGCCACCTTATGAAAACAAAAGTACCTAAAGCAGAACTACAAAATGTTTAATAAACCAGAATGGCAATTGTCCCTTTATAGAGTCCTTAACTTTTCTCTAAAGGCCAGGTTGCTGGTTTGCATTTACTGCAGCAGTGGACGCCTGGACACCTTTTCTGTTATTTACATGTAACCGATCCAGCGAGCTGCTGCGTGGGCTGCATCAACTGATGAGCAAACCACCTGCAGCAGGCCATGTACAGATTTTCGACAGAAATAATTATGTGTGTGAGTAAAGACAAATTGAAAGATTAGATAAAAAGATCCTTCCTATTGAATTGTTTTTTTGACAAAAAACTGTTAGAATATCGTCAATTAGATGTCTGGTGACAAGGGTAATATTGTATAATATGTCCTATATATTTTAAAAAAGATAACGATCTCTTACAACTACTTATATTTTGTTACTTGTAACTTATGAATAGCAGGAAACAAATTTTGGTTCCCTATTTTCAACGCACTTATTGCACTGTGGGTTTTATATTTCTCCTTTTATGGGATCACTAAGTTTAAAATATTCCATTAGCTTTAAAATTGATTCTTGTTTATAAGAAGGAACATCTTAATCAAATGTTTGAAGGAGATTTAAAAATGACATAAAATTTAGTTACCACTACCCTAAATACGGTACTGTATGCATTCCCCTCTCTCCAAAAAAATGTAAAATTATCGAAGTTACTGCTTACTCTTACCTGTCTAAGAGCAGCTTCGCTACTCTTACGTGACCACAATGTGCAGCCACGTGGAGAGCTGTAAGATAGTCAACTGTAACTTCATCTACAGGTGCTCTGTGATATAGAAGAATTCGGGCCGCATCCACGTGATCACCTTGTGCGGCCATATGAAGAGGTGCTAAGCCATTCTGTAAAAAAGAAATAAGATAATATATCAGTTTTTTTTTGCTTCAGCATAATAAATATGTTTATAGTCCAAATGAATAAAACCAGACACGTATTACAAACATATAAGCTGGTTACCAGAATAGAAAAAAAACATCTTATCTTGTTATGTTTTGAAATATGAACATATAACTTGGCATATATTTTTTAAATATCTCGTAATTAAGTAGTAATCATAAAAATAAAATTTTTACAAACCTTTGTTTTTGAACTAATAGGAGCTCCTTTTTCCAGTAACATATCAACAACTCGTTCATGACCACTTCTTGCAGCACAATGCAAAGGTGTCAGACCGTCTCTGGTTTTAGCTTCAATAGCTGCTCCGTTCTCAATAAGGAGTGCTACCATATTTGTTTTACCTAAAAATGATTTTTAAATTGTGGATTTCTATAAACTATAGCAATTAAAAGTACATCCAAAGTAATCAGTTTCCTTCCAAATGTGCGCTTCTATTAAAAAACATGTAAACGTGAATTTTATATTGTTGTTTTTGATATAATTATTCAAGTTATATTTAGCTCTCTAGTATGGCCAAAAAGTAGAACCCTATGCTATTTGTTAACCAGTTTTGCTGGATTAGTTAAATTTTTAACACTTTTAAAAAGCTTATCCATGTTTTCTACGAAGTACTCTGCACAGAACACGTTTCATAGACTAGATACTTTAGGGAAAAATAAACGTGTGCAACTTATCTAGATTTACTATGAAGGGGTACAAAATGGTGGCATTTCGGGCTAATATTGGGACAGTCCACAAAGGTCTCTTCAGACAGCAGGTTCTATTATCTAGTTACTCAGGTATGAAGAAACAAAAAAATAGCCAGTTGCGACTTCTCTATATAGACTGCATGATAATGGCACTTTGTGCGGCTCTATTAGAGGCTGTTTAAAAAGGAATTAAATTGGCGATAAAAACATCTATATACAAACGACAGGTCCTTACAGCTTGTCGGTGGGCAAAAGAAAAAGCTTTCCTTTGAAAGTCTGGATATTAATAAAGGGAATACTAAGAGTAGTTCAAGATGCCATGAAAAGTTTTTTACTGATCTGTTTGTATAACTGAATGTCCCTTTTTCAATATTATGGATAGTTTTTTTCAATAATACACACAGATCAGTAAAAACTGGCCAAGTCAAAAACAAACTTTGTCTAATTTTAGATTTTACTACTTTAAAAGGCCGAGATTTTTGGATAAGGCCCCTATATTACATAACTTTTTTTTAGTTCAATGAATGGAATAACATCCTGCCTGCATTTTAAATTCTGAACAATTTTGACATCAGAAACTCAGGTTTAATTAGATTGCAAACCACCCCCTTAATATACAATATTACCCGCCCTTGTTTAAGGGCGCTTCGAGTAAAAATTTTGATGCGTCAATGAGTGAATGAGTAAATCAGTCCGTCATAGTAAAATGGGTAATTTTTAAATTGCACGTTTTAGAAACCACACACAATACTTTTTTTGCAGGTAATTAGAATACTCATGTAAATTTACATACCAAATCTCATACTTTTATGTGAAACGAGACCAAAGTTATGATAGGGAAAAAAAAATAGGCTATACTATACTGTAATATACTTGGCCTGGCGTACGCCTTGATAAAAACGCAATTTCTCTTCTTAATTGATAATTAATTTGTTACATTTTTTTATTTCTTACCCCATTTAGCAGCCACATGTAATGGTGTTATATTGTGCTTAGCAGAATAATTTACATCAGCTCCTTTCTGTATTAAAAGATTGGCAATTTGTTGATTACCATAGTGGGAAGCGATATGAAGAGGAGTAAAGCCCGATTTTGAGGTGACGTCAGGATTGTGTTCATTCTGTAAAAATAAAAAAACATCGTTATAGTTATCTAATACTGTACGTAACAAATACAGACGCTGATAGCGGGTTTTTATTATTTTTAACTAAAAAAGTATTAAGCATCTATTTTCCATATTTACAAGTATTATTGACTGTTTACCACCAATACTCTCTATCTGCAGAAGCTAGTACTGTGTGTTCACGATATACCAACATATACTTTCAAAGAAAATTAATAAAATGAACTGATAAATGGCAATACAAAAATTGTTAAATATCTTTGTATATATTAATTTTCATACAACTTTTATTACATTTGACTAAATTTCTATATTTAATTATTTTTGAGACATTTTTTTAATCTTTAAGATATTGGTAGTAAACAGACCTTATTGTTTTTAAACTATAGGTACCTCTAAGAGTAATTTGGCAGCCTTGACGTCATCTTTCTTAGCCGCTATGTGCAAAGCGGGGAGTCTAACCTTTCCCCTAGTATCATTTTCCAGCAACACTGTCACAACTTTATCGTGACCCTGTTGCATAGCAACCGCCAGTGGCGTGAATCCATCCTAAAAATAAAATCAATTTTATTAACACTTTCAAAAGTAGGCTTTTTATATATTGTCTTTAATATTTCAAACTGCAATTTGTTGACATTATTTTTAAAAATCTTGTACGTTTAATAAATAAAATGGTTGATGCTTTTTTTAATCAAAAAACGATAAATAATTTTCATAAAAAGGACCTTACCTCTGTAGATAAACTTTGATTTGCTCCGTTTGCCAGTAAATATCTGACAACGTTATCATGGTTCTCTTGAGCGGCCATATACAGCGGCGTGAAGCCATTTTGACTTTGTACATTGACAGATGCGCCATTTTGGACCAAAAGTTTTACCACCTCCTCTTGGCCCGCTAAAGAAGCTATGTGAAGTGCGGTGTTGCCTTTTTTGGTTGCGGCGTCGACAAGAGCGCCTCGTTTGAGGAGTTCTTTTACTATTTCTACGTGGCCATCTTTTGAGGCGAGATGAAGAGCGTTTAATCCATTCTGAAATAAAATAATGTATATTTAGTTTTCCCAGCTTGAAACGATTAAGCGCTAAAGGAAGAAAAATGCGCGATTTAAAACAATTTTTATTAGACGACAAAAAGGGACTTCGTCAAATTTAAACCTGGTAAGAATATCCTTAGATTGTTTTTCAACACAAGTTTTCTAATAACTCTTCTAATCAAATTTTAGTTTTTTAAATTTTTTTAGCTAAAACGTTGTCACGTAACATTCCACGTTAAAAAAAAAACTAAAATAACTTTCCCCTGTATTTTTTTCTAAAAAACCATATGAGTTGAAGCACAAGAGATATATGACATTTAAGTATTATTAATATTTTCATGATAGAACACCTACTATTATTGGTTTGCTTTTGTGAAAGAGTCCCTTTTTTTGTAAATTTTTTATTAAGATGGATTTCGTACTAAGTATTGGTAATAAAACAATTATATTACTGATATATTTCATTTCTACCAATATGTAATAAAAGTAGTTATGAAAGCTAGCCTTTAACAGTTAGTTAAAGGCTAGGGTTCTTACGTTAAAAGCAACTTTTTTGTTTTGAAATTTCATTTATTTAACTCACAAATTTCTTATATAAATTAAATTGATGCTGTTGTTATAAAAATAAATGCGAAATTATTTTTATTAAAACGTATCAAAAAAGAAAATGAAAAATAAGAAATTAGCAAAAGTTAGGTAAGTGACCATTCACAATAATAAGAATGCGTCAGACAGGAAAAAATCAAGGTGAAAGCCCGTAGGAAATTTCTTGAAAAAAATCTTCTGTAAGAAAATCCATACTGTCTGTCATAAATAATTTTGTATTTTTCAAAATATTTTAAAATTTAAGAGATGATATTTTTTAATCTTGCAAACAACTGGGAAAACAGATATAGGTAGCTTGTCAAAAAAAAAAAACATTAAAAGAAGCGAGATAGGATAAAAATTTGGGAGCACATTTCTTAAGAGTGTATTTACGCTACACCTTAGGGGCGAAAGGACGCGGAGACGGTGGGCGGAGACTAACAAACTTCCACTACCACAATTTTCGTATAGCCACATTAAAAATATTATATTTTATTTAGGTTCTTCCAAATTCGGTGTATCGATGCGATGATGTTTCCGATTGCAAGCCTACAGGAGATAACGTTTTTCGGTAATTATTTTTCACTTAAAGGACATAAATTATACACCATTTTAAAGGTAAGGAAATAATCTATGCCTCTGCTGTAACGGATTTTTGAAATATGAGTCAAGTTAAGAAAAACTAGTATCTAAACATAACCGATTTTAGGCTGACTTTCACTCAAGGAAATATTAAAAACTAAATCCAAATATAAAAAACTATTACAGCAGAAGCCTAGATTTAAGTGTTGGCTTTCATATAGTTTTTGAAAATTATCGATAACTTATACCGTTTTTGAGAAAAACATTATGCCTCGACCCCAAATTGGATCCAATTTTCGCGGCGCGAATGAACTCTTAAGATGTTTACTGATATGCTACCTACTCCAAAGGATCTCTTATAGACAAGCAAAAAAAGAATCCTATTGATCTGTTTTAGCTAAAATAATTTTAGACATTTAATAAAGAATCAAAAGCTCCTGTTGGAAAAGAAAAATAAGCAGTAAGGTCAAGACTAGCATTCACACCATATATTTTTTTACCCAAGATGTGTTTCATTAGATTTTTTTGCTGGATTTTTAAGGGATTGTTTATTATTTATCTCCAAAGATTTAAAAAAATACTTTAAAAAAGTCACCAAACCTTTTAGTTAATTATTAATAATTAAAAAAAAACAAATATACTTACTGTATTACTGGTGTTGATATCAATATTTGATTTTAAATGCTCGAGAACTTTATCAAGTTGACCATTGCGCGCAGCGCGCAGGAAAGACGTATTTCCGTCAGACTGTAAAAAAAGAAAACTTTATTAAAAAAATTTCCCTACCTAAGAAGAATAAGGTATAGAGAAAAATGTCAAAATTAAAATAGTAAACGATAATTTTGCAACCACAAATTGACCTCTTACACAAAGCCCTAAAATTTATGTAATTTAGAAAAGCTTAAATATTAAAATGCCTTTTTAATACTTATTGTTTTTTACATTTGACTAATTTATTTTAAAATAACATAAAATTATTAAAAACGATTTTATTCTTGACACTATGGCGGCAGTTAAAAATTATTGATGTAAAAATAGTTTTAAAGAAAATCATACAACGATTTCGATGATAAAGATGAATACACAAATAAACTGGAATAAATTGGACTTAAATAGAAACTAAATGTCAAAGTTTATCCAAGTATAGAAACAAATAGGTTATCAAAAGAAAAACAAATATTTAATAAGAGCTTTTTATCCGATAAAGCCTTAAACATTTTCCAGCTAAATCCATTTTTGGTAGCACCCCTATGTTTGGTTAGGCATGGAGAGTTGAGCAATCATTTTGGCGGCTTACAGTAACGTATTGAAAATTTCAGATTTTTTTTCCAACGAAAAAACCACCACGACATTAGATTAAAAAAACTGAAATAATTGTTAAACATCCTGGATTGACCATAAAGGTAAGAATCTTTGCTAGTTTATTAATTTAGTGCCTTAAATAATTTTTTAAGCGCTTTTTTTGACAATTATTTTTGGTTTATTTTTTAATATGAATTTATTATTTTCTCTATTTACATAAAACTGTATAATCATTATGAATAATACTTTTAGTTACTGAACCTGTTTTGCAAGTTTGCCTAATGACCGATTGCACCAAAATAACCTTAAGTAGATCCTTACTAAGAAGCTTCTAAAATTTAAGTAGACCTAAAATTTTTTCAACATAAGATTTTTATTGCAACTTAACTAAGAGTACTCAAAATGGTGATTATGTTGCATCTTCCTTCTTTTTAATTCTTGGCCTACACAATGCGAATAATAGTAATACATTGATATTAAATCTCTCCTTTTTTAAATTGTGTGTGATAAAATGATAGTAATAATCTAACTTAAATTTTGGAGTGTAGTAAATCTTCAACATTTTTGTTAAAAATTGTCACGTCAAGACGTTATGTACTTTTTTCATTTTATGGACAATAAAAAATCGGTCGTTAGTTCGTGATTTTTAATTGTTATCATACATGTTGTTATACATATTGTTATTTATACATGAGTGATATTGTCATTCAAAAGTTAAAATGAAAAAACCATTAATCAAGAGGCATATCTTCATCGATATCATCTACACCTTGAATATAATATTCAGCATCAATGCCGTCTTCATGAAAGTGCAAAGAGACTTTTTCTAAAGCCAAGCCAACAAGCAATAATCGGTGAATCCCCGTGATCGAGATTTTATTATTCGTAATCGTAATAATATACGTACTTTTGCGGAAATTATTTTTCTGGTGTATAATTTTTACTGCAAAAAATATAAGAAATATATAAAAATCTTTGTTTTGATGGTTAAAACGCAGGCTTTTTTTCGATAATCGTAATAATATACGTACTTTTGCAGAAATTATTTTTCTGGTGTATAATTTGTACTGCAAAAATGTATAAGAAATATATAAAAATCTTTGTTTTGATGGTTAAAACGCATGCTTTTTTTCTCGATAGTTTTAAAATTTCCAATATTTCCGATATACGTTCGGATATTTCAAATATTTCTATTTTCAATTATTCTATATGAATGCACTTTTACAAAAAAGTGCAATTATTTCATTTTTATTTAAAATTAATAATTGTTTGTAACCACTAAAGGATGAATATAAACTGATTATTTACTGTTTTTTCTAGAAAATTTTTGGTGTAATGGACAATGACTAAAAGTATTCCAAAATATGTGTTCTTTCATTTTGAAATCAGGTAAAGCCTTGATTTTATTACACATTTTTAATTAACTATCTTTAAAATAAATATTTATGTATTAAAGGAATTTTTTGTTAATTTAATTCAGGCTTATTGGATAGAGAAAACATATTGTCTGTACAGCAAAAATAGATTTTAATTAACGTTTAATAATACTGTAATTAAAATACATACAGCAAGCCACATCTATTTTTATTACAAAACTAATAGCCCATTCGCGTTTTAGCGTCCTGCAAAGTTACATCTATTATGTTTTTCGTGACTACCCTTCCTCTACCATAATAAGGGTGCTGACCGCAAGCTAAAATTAGTATATTAGGGTTTGGTCACTTCAAATAATTGGTTAGTCACCTAATTTTATATTGACTATATGGTAATATTCATATTTTTTTGGGACCAGAGGGGACACTTGGCCCTGTTACCCCGTTACGAACATGCAGTGGAGTAGTTATTTAATTACTGTAAAATAAAACATCCTAAAAAGAGCGACTTCAGGGCAGTTTTGAATAAAAATATATGGAAAATTGAAGGATGATTTGTCTTGGTTCCACCCAATATCTGATGCTTTTGATTAAAAATTATGATCAATTAAAAAAATGTCACATTGCGGAATAACGTCAATTATGCAAATTTATTCTGGAAGGTTTTAAAAATATTAATAGGTGGAATCAAGCAGCCACCTTACCTTACCTTTGAGGTACAAAGATACAATTTTGTGTATAAATAATTTATTATAGTTAAATAAGAAAATCAATCTTTGGCAGGGTTCACTCGGTTGAAAAACTTTTTTATCAGGCCTGAAACTTTTCGGTTATTTTCGAAAATGTCGAAAATTTTTTTACATTATTTTTTATTACGGAAAAACTATTAATTTTAAAAGTTTGAAATAGACATCTAGCTTTATGCCGAGTACTTGTACAATATCGCGGTAAAAGTTAAAATTGCTAAAGTAAATACTTTCGTAGATATACATTTTTAAATTCTACATTTTACGTGTCAAATTTTATCGTAAATTTTTGCTTTATTTATAAAAAAAAAACTTTGCACTACTCATTAGACTATTTTACTGCCGTTCAAAGACTTTCCTGCAATTCTTTTTCTACGATAGTTAAAAATAGGTGAAAACACTTTAAAAAATATATATGGAATAGACTGCATACGAGAACGGCCCAAGCCTGATAAAAAGGGTAATATTTTGATCACACCCCGTAAATGTCCGTTGCTTTCCCAGACTGGCCTTTCTTTATGAGATTTTGTATTGAAACAGGGCAGAGTTTTGTGTAAAATTGTTCATACGATCCTAAAAATTTCCAAATTTTTCAGAGTATTGTTTCAACCCTAATAATGTTTTCCTTTGAGATATTACGAAAAAACGACACAAACCTAAGAGCAACTTATAGTTTTTTTTAACTAGTTTTGTACGTTTTATTTGGTTGTAGAAAGACTACTATCACCGCAGCTTTTTACTCGAATTTAAATAGATGAAAAAAACGCAATTTTTAGACAAAAACTTGTTTTTTACCTAAGTATTTCTAAGTTTCGTAAAAATCATAGAAAAGGTTTTTAAAGGCGAATTAAAATGGTCTTATAGTTTTTTGATTACTTTTATAAATAAAGCCAGAATTTGCGATCAAATTTGATACTCATAATGTAAAATTTAAAAATTCGTATGTTTAGAATTATTTACTTTAGCGGCGGCGGCGTATAAAAATATAATATTTTTTCAAAAAAAGCTAAAAATTTAGGCATATAAAAAAATTCGCAACACGATAACCCTGCCAAACATTGATATTTTTATTAAAGTAGTATTAAAATCATCATACAGAACATTGTAGCTTTGTACCTCGCAGGTTAATCAAGGTGGCTGCTAGCTCCTAGACCTAATATTTCCTAAAAGTTTTTCTTATAATATGTTAATAAGAAATCTTTTTTAGCCTTGTTATAGATTAAGCCCTAAAAATATAGTGCTCTAATTTCGGTTTCTCCTGTATATCATCTACACGATTTTCATTAGTTTTTATCTCAGTGCAAAGAGATTTTTTTTTTGAAAAAAAAAATAGTTGATAATGTTTTAATCACTGGATTTATATCCTTTACTCCAAACAAACAAAAGGGAATACAAAGAAATGGCATAACAATAGGTTGCACCCCAATGCACTTGTCGCAATGAGACTTCCCAAGGGTTTGGAACACCGTGAGGGGTAAACAGAAATCATATATTTAGGGCAGCGGCGTGCTTAAAATTAAATAGGGGTATTTGTAGCGCATGAAGACTCCTTTAGATTCTTGATGTATTCTTAGGGCCAAACATTAAAAACCATTCAATAAACTAGGTCGCAGATTCCAAAGGTCAATTCTTTAGTACCAATTAGCATTAAAAATGCTATCTAACTAGTGTTTGGAAATACAAATTTATCCTTTAAAAACCTTTTAAATAAGAGGTCCGAATCTTGGAGTAATTACCCCCGGGAGGTAAAAAACAGATATTCTATGGGGGTAGTTTCTAATAGCAAAGGACAGTTAAGTAGTTCCTATTACCAGGCAAAACGCACTCCTACGGCAAAATGTCGCCGGTCCGTCACGGTTTAGGCCATATAAAATAAATTCGATGTAATTTCGACGTAAAACATATAATATTTTTCGTTCCTTAACTTCATTTTTTTATAGATTGTTCACTACTTTCGATACCTACTCATTATTTACTGTATTTGGCAAAACAAAAGCTCAAAACAAAAAACAACAACCACAAAGCACAAAAAATTAAATTTCCCAAACTTAAAATCCAATGTAGTACCTACATATATCAAATTCTTTTTACAGAAAGTCCAATTCAACAAAACCAGTGGATTGACTTAAAAGACAACATCGGATAAAAATATATGTTCAAAACGTTTATAATCATTTTGAGCAGATAATAATTATCGGATAGCATTTCTATTCGATGAAATCACAGATATCAACGTAGTCAAAGTGGATTTTCAAAATTATGACCATGATACATTTTGTTAAAAAGTTGGTATTGAATATCCCATTGTAGCTAACAGAGCTCTATTTGCTACCACTTATAAATGTGGAAGTAGTTTTTTAACTTTAGTAACATTGAAAGCAAAGGCTAGAAATGATAATAGATGAGATAGATGCGCGTTGAGTAAAACCTAATAAAAAAAAACTTGCAAATGCAAAAGAATAGCAACCATAATATAATCCGGCTATTACATATGTCAAATCTGACTTTTATCAAAGGTTAAATTTTAATTAATTGACAGTTTTATCAGCTAAGATCATTTTTGCCGATTAATGTTTTAAATGCGGTGTATCTAGCTTTAGTAGAATTAGTAATAGGTTACTGAATTATAGCGCTATAAATTTTAACTTGTTTACCAATTTTGTATCATGTTACTTATCTCTACCTTAGCAATCCCTTTCCGGAACTCAAAAGCATGTTACTAACGTTGGGCCTAAAATACTAAACATGATGCCTATGGAACTAAAGATTAAACTTAATAAAAATATTAAAGCAAAAATTAAACATTGGATTTTAATCTGTTTTATTAGTATTTGCCGAAATATCACTTGATTTGTGTCTTAATAGGGTCAATAATTCTGTTGCTTTTTTTATTATTTTATTCTAAGCATGTTTATTTATTGAACATTCTTAACTGGTTACTTAACATTTTTTTATTTTTCACCGTTTTTGTTTTAAGCACGATCTTTTAACGGCATATAAGTAAGGCACACACAAATATGATGATTCATTTTGCTTTTACTCTTATGTCAAGTATATAAAGGAATTTTAAATTTGTTTTTTGTTTTTTTTATAAATAAAAATAAATAAAATAAAAATAAACTTTAAAGTACTTAATTTACATTAAAATTGTAAAAAACATGATTTATAAAAACTTTCTGTGTTTGCCTGTTTATTGATAACGTTTAAAGGGCGTAAAATTAGTTTTCCTTGTAGGTCGTAGGACTAACACGATCAAAAAAGTTAGGAACCGCTGTTATAAATGTTTTAATATTTTGAATTCCATAGTCATATGGTGGATGTGCAGTTTTGGTTTCTAATCGACTTATTATTTTTATAATTAAAAATTTCTTTCCCCGCCAATGATTTTAATGACTCGCACAATAATACGTTTCATAACAAGTGTGTTATAGGGTGCATGACAATAAGGCACATGTCCAACAAACCCATTGAATTTACTTTATCGTTGATAAAATTTGATTTTGAAAAAAAAGTATATTGTGCATATTTTTAATAGGTTTACTGTGCTTTTGTTTCTAAGAATCCAATCTTTTTGAAATAAAGCTATAAAGATTTTCCCACTTAAAGAACCAATGGCAATAATTTTAGATACAAAGTGGTTGGGTAAAGATCGGCCTTTTTGGTCCATTATATTTTTTAAAATTTCAAGATTTTAGGCCATTTTATTAAATTTATAATAATTATTTTTACATGTAGAATAAATTGGTAGAGCAAAAAAACCTTCAAACTTGCCATGTTTATTAAATTTTTGCTAGCACACCAAAAAATAAATGATTAAATGCTTGTTTATACATTAATTCTAATATTAAAAACAAAAAAATAATTGTGGTGCACAAAGCGCATCAAATAATTTTTAAAAATAAAAGATCACAAAACGTCTAAATGGCAAAAATTCAATAAAAAAGGCTAGTTTAAAGTTTTTTTTGGTCTTTGCCATTCTGTTTTTTTACCAATTTATTGTAGATGTAAATATACCTAACTTTATATATACTTAAAACTTTTATAAATATATTAAAGTGGCGTATATTACAACTCCAAATTTTCAGGAATATGATGGGCGAAAAAAGACCGATTTTTACCAACCTCTTCATGATTCCAGCTATAAGCAACAGATTTATAAAAAAAATAACAAATGTTATTAAAGAGGTTTATTTGACCAATTATTCCTGTACTTTAAAAAGTTTAAGATTTTTATTACTAAATAAAAATAGAATTTATCTTTACCTGGGTTGCATATTAATAATATGGAACTAGACTACTTCTTTCTATTAAAAAACTACGAAAGCCAGCCCAAAAAAGGTATTTTTTAAATTTTGACCATATAAGGCCAGCTCTACACGTTGTCACGAGGGTTGGCCCAAATCCTACTCATACAGCAGGTGGATCGAGAAATTTGCACACTCCAACGTTAAGAACAATGCAAATTTCTCGATTCACACGTTGGATGAGTAAGTACCTATTAGAGCCAACATTGGTAAAACGTGTGAAGCCTTTACAAATTAGTACAACTTCTGTACCTTTTACAGCTATTAAACTAAAAAAACAACGTAAAAAACCACAAAATAAAAAATGTGACAAAATTTTATCATAGTTTATTTTTAGTTGTAATATGATTAGGAGAACACAAGACGTTTTTGCCTGTTTTTTTAATTAATATAGCAAAAAAAAAAACTTTATATTTGTTAATTTAATATAAAAGTTGTTAAACGTTATTTCATATGTTTTTGGTTAGTTTCTACACTTATTTTATTTAAATGTATTTTATAATTTTATTACTCTTTAGTACTAAAATTTTGTTAGCAAGAATTTCCTGGGACTACTTTATTTCAAATAAAAGAGAGCTCGGTGGAGTTAGAGCAACCCAATGACTTGTTGCTGTTAAGAATCAAGATTCTAAACTGATAAAAGGACACCTCAAAAATGACTAATTTCTAATGGTATTAAATATCTTGAAAGCCGATTTTTTGTTGGTGTTTTGGTACTTTTTACATTTACTTTTATGAAAAGGGGTGTCTAACTTAGTTTGCATAATATCATGCATCTAGAAGTATACAAGAAATGCATATCTATAGCCAGTCTGTATTAAAACCAGTCAATTCTAAAATAATATATATTTTATTTTATTCCGTATAATATAAAAAAATGCTTTTATGCAAAAAAACACTTAATTAATATTAAAAATAATATAAACACAGGGAGTAAAAATGAGATCATCGCTCAGAAGTAGATAGTAAAATACGCATTTGGAGAAAATCTCCATTTTATGACAAATCATTCGGATGTTCAGATTTTACATGTGTGCAGCATAATATATAAGAGTTATTAGTAAAAATATATATCTGTTACTGACACTTCATTTACAATGTTTCATATTTTGAGTTAATTAAATTTTAACTCGGGAGTACAATTTTATATGATATATTTATGGCTCTATAAAATTTTTAACTAAAGTTTTATCTTATTTTTCGTTCAGATAAAATAATGTCTTTATTTGTTTTATTTTGGAAGTTGTTTTTTCAAGTATGAGAAACAAATTTTTACACGCAAACATTTTTCGCACTTATTTGCGTATAAAAAGTTAATGTGTGCGGAAAGTAATTGCTTTGCATACCCCTATAGAAAATAGTATATTACATAACAAGTGGTAAGTAGATTTTTAGCGCACGCCAAGTGAAGTTTGCAAAACGAGCCAAAGGCGAGTTTTGCATTCACTTAAGTGCGCTAAAACCGTTTACCACTCGAGTTATGTATAGTATTTTATCTACAACCATCAGGTTTTTTTGGGATAATAATTTTTTTTGACGTTTATCTCAATTTTACACTAGAAATTGATTAAACTACCAGTTACCTCAATCGGTGTGAGCCATTGTCAAAATTACACCACCGCAAAAGAAAGCCATTTCAATCGGCAGTCGTAAATATAGGAAATGTGAGCAACTCGACTATTACGTTTAACTTTTAGGTATATTATATGTATGTTAGGTAATTTACGTGGAGAGTAATAATTGTTAAACGATGCTTAATAAACGATTTTTGAAAAGTCCTTAGTACAAATGATCTTACCGCACTAGTGCGGTAAAGTGACACTTAACACACTTAAAATAGTGTTTGTAACCTTAGTTACCGCACGGTTGTAGATAATAGTATATTTTTTTTTGATTTTATTTTGAAATTAAAAAAACATTGTTTGAATATGGGGAAATTTTTTTTTTAAGAAGAGATTAATGTAAAGCTCGGCCCCGGGATTTATTTAAAACACGTGAAAAAAACCCTTTTTTTTTTTTAAGGAAAGCCTTCCCTTTTTGGCTAAAAACCCTTTACCATTTTAAACGAAAAAACCTTTTTATTTTATTCATTTTGAAGTATTTAAAATCCTTTTAAAAAAAAATTTTAATGTACTAAATTTTATAAAAAAAATGAAAAAAATTTTAAAAAAAATTTTACCAAAATTTTAAAAAAAATATTTTCTTTTCCTTTAAACGGAAAAATTTTAATTTTTTTATTTTTACAAAGTTTTTATTTTCTTTTAACCGAATTTTGGTTTTTCCCAATATCCATTTTTTTCCCCCTTTATTTTACTAAAATGCCCCAAATTTTAAGTTTGTTTTTGTTAATTTCAAAGACATCCCATTTTGAAAATTTATTTTATTTTTCAATTTTTTAACGGATATCTTTTTGGACTTTGTAAGGGTTTACGAGATTAAATTTCTTTTTTATTTTTATTTGTTTTTTTTAAATCAAAATTTTTTATTTGGTCTACAAAAAAAAAAATTGTTTTTGAATTTAAATTTTGATTTTCTTATTTTAACAAAAAAAAACCTAATAATCTTTGGGTTTTGTAAAAAAATATTTTCCTTAACCGGGGAAAAAATTTAATTGTTAGTGAAAACCCAATTTTTAAAGTCGTATAAAATATTTTACCTTGCAAGTCCGAAAAGTGGTAGAACACAAAACAGCTGTCAAGTGTAAAAAAAGACATATTTATCATAAATAGAATTTAAATATAATATATGACGTTTACTTTTAAAATATATATCTGTTTATTTTTTGGTAACATTTGATTAAAGAAATATATATTATATAAAATTTAATACTGTAATATTAATAAAGCCCATTGGTCCTTTTGAATACAAAAAAAAATACGAGCATGTTAAAAAGTCTACACCACATATGTGAAATTTTCCAGACTTACCATTCGAAATAGCTTGAAGCACATAGACATTATCGCCAGAACATTATTTGTAAGTTTTAGTCTTAAATTAGCAACTTTTATAAAGTCTTTTCTTCACTTATAGTACAAAACCGGCCAAAAATATGGCAGCCACTTTTTGTATATATAAGAATAGAATACTATTATTCACTACTCATAAAATCACAGAATATCCTTTAAAATATCCTATTTGGTCTCCGAAATCACAAAATCACAGATCAAAAAAGATATAATGTGTATATCAACGCTCCGAGAATCAACATTACCCTGAAACGCGCGATTAGCACCCCGGTTAAATTTCCAGATGGGGTAAGAAGGACAAAACGACGCGTTTGCCGACGCCTTGTGACGTCATCGGTCAATAACGGCGTCGCGACGGCGCGTCTGATCAGACTATTTGGTCCTTTCGGAATAATTTGGATCTTCCTTATTACCGAATTTGATTATTCTGTCTTTATAGGTCTTTGGCTTTTTCACGTCCTATTTTCTTATTATGACATAGTTTTGTCGAGGAATAATGTTTAAAAATTTTTCTCCTTTAATATTATTAGGTTTGTGTTTATAAAAATGAATAATGACCCCCTAATGATTTTTAATGTTTAAAAATTAGTCTAAAGTTCTTAAAACATTGGTTGTCAAAACCAAATACCTAAAAATCAGATTATCTAAATTTATACTAAAATTGTTTTTAATTTTTCATACTTTTACTATTATTTGAAATAAAATCATTATAAAATAGGTTTATTTTTATTAGTCAGGTAGCTCAAATTCCCCTTAAAAAGTTGTAATAAATTTATTCTATTATTTTAAAACTTTTTACAAGAAATAAAGTAAACTATGCAAGGTATTCGGCTACAAAGTCAGTTTATTTGACTTTTCATCTCTAACCTCAACAAATTAGTTCAAATAATGCTGTAATGGTTAAATAATAATTAAAAGTGATGACGGCAAGTTCCACCGGTTTTTAAGTAATTGGAATTTACAGTATATTTTCAAATCTAGTATGTTTAAGTGTTTTGATTAGAAAAAAATCTATAAAATGCGAAGTTTAACGGAAAAGCCTATAAGTACAAATAATAATTAATCAGGTTCAATCTATGATATTAAGTATAAACCTGATCTATTTAGTTAATATTTTAAAGTCAAAGAGATCAAGCGTATTTTTTCTTCTTTTAATACCAAAAAATCATCTGGGCTGGATGGCATATCAGCAATCGTTTTAAAAAATGTGCCCCCGCGCTTGCACCCATCCTAACTCGCCTCTTTCGAATCTCTTACGACACGGGCATTTTTCCGAAAAGCTGAACAGCTGCATGTGTGCAACCTATCCCCAAGAAAGGGTGCAAACCTCTCCCTTTTAACTATAGACCTATATCTCTTCCTTTTGTTGTTTGTAAAGTAATGAAAAAATTATTAATTCCCAAATCTTAAAGTATCTGGAAAAACACAAGATCTTACATGACGGACAGTATAGATTCTACCACAGAAGATCCACAGCTGATCTTCTTTTCTTTTTCTCACACAACTGGAACAAGTCCCTTGAGTTTTTTGGTAAATTCCAGATCGTTGCTCTGGACATATCCAAAGCTTCTTACGTTCTTCCATCTTAGCTTTGCTCCTGGCTCTCCAGTTTCCTTTCTAATCGACGTATGTCAGTTATTTTCGATACAATTAATGCTGTGGTTTTCCAGGGCTCAGTACTGGCACCAATTCTCTTAACTGGCACAAATACATTACATCCATAGACTCAGCGGCTTTAAAAAAACTTGGATTCCGCTTTCGAGCCAGAAAGTATTTCTTTTCTTTCAATCTGTATACTCTGTATCTATACCAAATCAGACCCTCTTTAGAATATTGTTCTCATGTCTGCGAAATGGCGCCTCCTACAACACTTAG
Source organism: Listronotus oregonensis (assembly GCA_019359885.1). Classification (NCBI taxonomy): domain Eukaryota; kingdom Metazoa; phylum Arthropoda; class Insecta; order Coleoptera; family Curculionidae; genus Listronotus; species Listronotus oregonensis. The sequence continues at coordinate 166,732 of JAHBCN010001148.1, forward strand.
CATTCGGACTCCATTCAAATAAGAGCTGTTCGTCTTATTAATGATTCCACGCTTCTCTTGTCCACCGTCGAGCTGTAGGGAATCTGTCACTCTTCTTTAGGTATTTTACAGTTTCTGCTAAGGGTAGTTGGCCAGTTTAATGCCTCCTCTGGCACTCCCAACAGAGCAACACATACTGCAACTTTTATGTATCCTTTTACGGTTCAACCAGAGAGGCCCCGAACTTCCCGCTTTCTCCGTTCCTTCATCCCTGGAGTGTCCAGACTATGGACAACTCCAAATGCTTAAGTCCCCTGTGATCACACTCCCTCACACCCACGCTACGTTAGTACTTAGGGCTTAGCCTTCGTGGACTGTCCAAAAATAAAAAATAACACAGTTAACAAAAGTGGTTTTGGTACCTAAAATTTAATCACAATACTGTCTTTTAAAAAGTCTTTTTTTTTTCGGATTTTCTATATGGAAAAATTTATTAAAAAATACTCATTTATCCTTTTTGACGAAAATGTTTTATTTAATAGAGCTTTGTACAGTATCAAATATTATTTTTTATAAAACCTTTTGAGTATATGTTTTGCAGAAAAAAGTTGGGAAAACCGGTAAAATTACCCATTTTTTAAAAAACTCATAACTTGGACCATTTAAAAGTTGAGAAGCTAATATTTCGAAAAATGCTTATTTATAATATGATGTTCAAAAAGGTTAAAGGTGGAAACCAGTGACGGGTCTGGGTTTTTATTTTTTTATCTAAAAAGTAGGACATGGACCCATACCAAATACTATTGGCCTTAACACTTTGGTAAAGATTTTTTTTTTGGAATTTGCGAATAATAGTTTATTTTTTTGGCAGCGCTCCCTAAGAAAAATCCAAGCGAACCTCCTATTTTTTCATAAATTTGACTAAATTTTATAGTCAAATTCCAAATTTTGCAAAATTATCTATGTTTTTCAAAAAACCATAGCCAGTTGAAATTTTTTTTCACTTAACAATAGTTTTCCTATGCAATGTTTCAGATGCCTCTAATTTCAAAAAAATGTAGAGGTTTTTAAAAAATTTGGGATTTAACTATAAAATTTGATCAAAATCACAAAAAAATACAAACAGAGAAATTGCTTCTAAAATTTATATTGTTTTATGGGAGCGCTGCAAAAAAAATCAACTTTTGTTCGCAAATTCTAAACTGAAAATTTTCTTTACCAAAGCCAATAGCATTTATTATGTATTGGGTGTGTCTCCCATGTCTCACTTTTTAGATAAAAAAATAAAAATCCCAGAGCCACCACTGGTCGACACTGTCTGACGAGTAGTTTTTTCTAAATAAATTTAGAAAAACAAATACGCTATTTAATTAGGATATTTTAAAATGTTTCACCTAAAGCCCACGGCGGAATCTATAGAGTTTATTAACTGTAATTGTAATTGGATTAATTAAACAGATTAATAAAATATTATTCTTATCTACCCGTTGTATATATTCAATATTCATATAAATTTGGCGAGAAGTAAGAGAAACGACTCCGATCATTGCGAGGAGTGCGATCTCGCGTTCAGAGTTAGTTGTGTAGTGAGAGAAAGGGTGGTCAAAGCAAAGAAATAGTTAAGCAACTCGTATCAAAGAAAATCTTGGTAAACTATTAAATACATTGTAAAAGTTTAAAAAAGAAAGGAAAGGTGAAATGTTTTTACATAATTCATTGCATTTATCAATTTATTGTATAAATTGGAAAACAGTGCTCTTTGTCTTTTAATTTTATTACTTTTAATTTATTGCCTTATTTAAACCAATAACCAGATACAATTTTTTAAAGAAATTAGTTATGTTAAAAATTGTTTTAATAAACCTTTTTTTTGTTACATAGAAACCATTACACAATAATTAGCTACCGTGTAGTATGATCAATACAGTCTGCGAGAAACGTAATTAAGGCAAAGTGCCTGGTTTCTGTTAAGTGTGTCAGTGCTAATATTGGATGCTGCAACAAAATCGAATTAAACTAGCCAAACTTTGAATATACGTCAATTAAACAATTAGTTAAGACATTTAAGTGGAAATTTTTTCTTAAAAATATAATAAAATAAAAAAGATCTTGTGTGGGCTAAAGAATAATCGAGAGAATAATTGTTTGTATAAAAAACGCAGAAATACGTGAGAGCACCCTGTCTCCAACACAATAATAAACTTTATTTTGTTATTAATTATCAGATTTTGCTGAACACATGATTATGTGTTAGCTATTGTCTGCTTAAAAGGTGAGCATAAAAAAATATAATTTATAATTATATTTCAAATAAATAAGTGCTTACCTTTCATAGTCACATCCAAAAATAAAAAAAAAAAAATATTGATGTTCATGTGGAATAAAAAAATAGTTATGATTTATCCAGACAAGTAAACCATTTACTAGATATAAATAAAGGTTTTGTAATAAAAAATTATCTTACTTTTGGAAAATGTAAAAACTTTTTGTTTTTATAAAGCTTTTAATTTTTAATAAATAATAAGCATTTCCACCCTAAACAAGTTTTTATTACCCCCTTACAAACTTTTTAATAATTTTACCCTGAGGACGCTTATGTTTTCCTTAAAATAGCAAATTTGTTCACACGAAAGAGCCAAGTTGACAAAGTGAGGGTCTTTTAGGATTTTTATAAAATCATCCCAGTGCGGTGATCGTCAAACTTTCTTGTCTTTTTAGGTTGTGGCGATAATCCTTAATAGCTTTTTTTTAAAGTAAGCACATTTAGCAGAGTAACTAACGTAAAATTTTACAAATTTCTGTAAGAATTATTTATTTAGTTGTTGCCATTTTACGTGATATCAGCTGATGAAATTGGAACCTGGCTTCCCAATTTACATGTTCTTTGGGGTTGTTAAGATCAAGTAGGTTTGGAGCTTTTACTAATATTAATAGATTGTTTGTTTTTTTATTTTATTTACTGTGTAGAGTTTCAGAAGTGTGCTAAAAATTATTAATTAATTGTTAACGTCTATAGTATTGAAAGTTCCACGCCTCTTTATTTTAACCAATTAGATGCTTCCATTTTGACATGTTTCTATAACAACAATTTTTTTTTTTGTAAATCACCCTATCTAATCTAACTACAAGGAAACAAATTTTCAAAAGATTTTCACCTCCAAAAAATTTTTAGAAGTAATTTGTGCTCTAGGAAAATTATAACTAAACAAATACCTAGCAAGGCGAACTAATCTTGTACTTCTAGTTTTTTGTTTTTTTTTAAACAATATTTAAAGCTTTTTTTCAGCATAATAGGCTATTAACTATGTACTATAAAGGAATTAGTAAAGGGGTTTATTTTTTATATTCTTTGACCCTAAAATACAAAAACCGCTAAAAAAGGATGCATTTTTGGATAGGTCCATTTTTTTAATTTTAAATCAAATTTATATTCTTTGTGCATTATTACAACAAAAAAGTTGTTTAACAATAAATTTTTATTAAATGTACCTCCAAAGTTTAGAAAATTTTTTGAATCCAAATTTAAAAAAAACGAAACAAAGAAAACAGAAAAAATGTATTTTTTTATTTTCTAATTTTGTCCTTATAACTTTTTTCAGTAAATTTAGTAAAGGTAAATTTTGCTTACAGAATAAAGTCGTATTATATTATTTAAAACTTTTGGTAAAGTCTTTATGATTTGTAGTAACCAAGTATGATTTCTTAAAGTTGTCTACATCGATTTTCCAATTTTAAATGTTTTTTATTGCTCTATAATTTTTTCCTCTCTTAGAATAATCTAATAAAAAATTTATCAGACCTTTAAACGCTGAGAAAAGTGTGTAGATTTATATAATTGAGATTTTTTTTTCTTCATCCAATAACTTGTTTAAATTTATCCATTTTCCTATTTTGACTTTTATTATTATACCAAGTTTTTTAAAATAAAAAATATAAAATTTTAAAAATCAATTTATAAAAAAAAATCAGAATTTTAAAAAAAAATTAAAAAATTTTTTTTAAAAACCTTTTATTTTATTATTTTTTTTTCTTTTTTTTAATTTTTAAAATTTTTTAATTAAATTTTTTTAAAAATTTTTAAAATTAGTATCATTTTTTTTTTGTCAATTTTTTAAACCTCCTGATAATTCATTATGGCTTTCCCCAAAATTTCCCCGTTAATTTCTCCCCCTTAAAAATTTTAAAATACAACCCCTTTTTTAAAGGCCCCAAATAAATGTTGTTTAAAAATTTTTTTGGGGAAATTTTTTTTTAAGAAAGCCTACCCCTTATAATTATTTTTGGGGTCCCAATTTTTTTGCAAAAAACCCCTCAAAAAAAATTTTTGAAAAAACAAAAAACGATTAATAAATTAACAAAAAAAGATTTCCTTTTTTTTATTAACACCTGAATTTCCTTTAACCTACAAAACCAAAAAGAAATTAAAAATAAAAAAAAAAAATTTTTAATTTAAGTGGGCCCCCAAAATGTATAGAGTTTTACAAGTAATAGTAGCGGGTAAAACGAGAAATCAACGAATTATCCATTGGTACATCCACATGCTACTTTTTCAAGCAAACCTTGCGGCGCAATAAGTTTAATGGTGAAAATTGGTATAAGTCCATTTTTATCATTGAAAATTTATATCTATATATACAAATTCCAAAGACTTTCACCAAAAACGGTTTTAAAGAACATGAAAACAGCTTTTTTTCCTGTAAAGCAATACCTATGTATATGTATATCTTACTTCACGTGGAATTTATTTAAATATTACCGAATGTATTTTTGTCAACGTTTTTTTTTTGCTTTTAGAAGGTGACATTTTAGGAGGAAATTGAATTTTGAACAACTTTTTTGTTAAAATTAAAAATGGACAAATTCATCCCTATCTCATAAAAGCACTTCTTTAAATGGGTTACCATTTAAAGAAGTGCCACTCTGCGGTTTTTTCATATTTCGGGTTTAATTGAAAGTACGAAACAACAAAACTCCTGTAATTTTGTTGTTCCTTTTACCCCTTTTTTGACATATAGTCTATAAAGAAAGAAAATAAAAATTATTTAAGGTTTTTTGTCGCTTTCTCCTTAAATTCATTTTTTGATTGCCATACTCATATTACTCATTAATTAAATCTCCATCCATTTTAATATTGAAAAGAAATTGATTGTAAACAATAAAATGTGTATCAAAATTATGTACGTGCCGTTGGGCTCGTTAAAGCCAGCTGCCCCAGTTATAAAACATATTGACTATTTTTGAAAAGTTTTTCTCTTTTAATAAGCTTATTTATTCACCGTTTAACTATACGTTATAAAATCCGAACGTTGCTGGATAATAATATAAACACTTATTAAATGATACTCTAGAAATAGAAAATAAGTATCTATGCCTACATTGTTCCGAATGGTAAACATTGAAACACAAATAGTTTTACATTGTTGGAGGTCATGCAGTTTAATTGGGTTAATGGGCTTGTCTTTTAAACAGATAATGTTTTGATCAATTATCTGGAAAAGGGAACTGAATTATGGCACATTGAACGTTTTACTTAGAACATAATTACATATATATATATATATATATATATATATATATATATATATATATATATATATATATATATATATATATATATATATATATATATATATATATATATATATATATATAATTATATATAATATTATATATATATTTAAAATATAAATAATAAAAAAAAAATACAAGGAGTGGAAAATTAAATACTATGTTCAGACTCTGGATTCTGGATGTGTATTTTTCATAAATTTCGTTTTTTTACAAATAACTAATTGTTTTAAAAATAAATATAAAACGTATAGTATAACTAAAGATAATTATATTTTAAAACGAATAGTAGAATAATATACAGGGTGCTCAATTTAAAAAAATGCAACTTTTCATTATATCTTTAAAACTGTAACCAATAAAAAAATTAAGCACGTTCCATGTAAAATTCTACACAAACTTGCTTTGACCTTTTTTTTTCTATCTTTACTAACAACTAAAATATAAAGGTGTAATAAAATCGTCAAAATTTAAACAACACCCTGTACCTCCGAGAGAAATTAAGTTAGCCGCTATCTGTTTTTACCGTTACAGTTGTTTCGAAATTCTGACTTGAGAATGTGTCATCAGATTTGCTCTATCTTTTATAATTTTCCCCATACTGTGGAAATTCGTTGAAAAGGCGCCACCCTGTATAAGCCGTCCACACTCACCTGTAGACCTTTAAGAAAAGAAGTTTGTGCGTTACTTTCCAAAATGTCATGCTGATGAAAGGTTTCTCTTTCAGAAAATGATTTAAATTCCTTTCACAATGAAATTTCCTTTTTTAACTTTTGGTAAAGCTTAAATACTGACTAGGTTATATGTTTAACTCATTTTTCTCTAGATTCGTCAACAATATTCAAGTACCAAAACACGTATTACTGCATTTCATGGCAGCTTTGGGCAACATAGTAGTGACACTTTAACCACTGTACTCTTACCTTTGGGTAATATTATTTATACGAGCCCTATTATAATTTATTGTAGAATATGTCCTTGAAAAAATCCAGGAAGACACGATTAAGCTACTAGATGCAAATTCATTATCCTTGTGAGGGTGATCAATTTTCTATTCCCATGTATCTAGTTTTGATTTTAACTCCATATGCAAGCAGGTTTTTTTTAATACGTTGTTAATTAAAAGGAAACAGATACAGATACTTGGGTACAAGTGACGACATGTTGGTAGCCTTGAATAAGAGCATCGGGCCAAGGATTGAAATGTTAAAAATGAACCTCTAAAATTGCATTTGTTATGTGTGTAATAGTAGTAAGTACTGAACTGTAGCTTTATATTTGTTTTAACAATTTTTTTTTATTATTAATAAAAATATTAATTCCAATTTTGTATCGTTTTGTCATTTAGTTAAGAAATTATTACAAAATAACGAAAACAGAATTAAAAGCTTAACACCCTGTATCTTGGTTGTTATCAACTTTGGGATAAGGCAAGTTTACGTATATTGCAATATTTTGACCTAAGGAATCTGCTGTTGCTCTGTGTCCTATACTTTTGGGACACCCTGTATTTACAAGATATGATCCTACAATGGTCCGAGGGTAAGAGTTCTGGAATAGTGTTTTGTAAAATTTGATAGCATCTGCAGTCTCCAGAAAAAAATTACAAAAATTTACTTGTTTTCGTAAAGTAATTAAAAAGCGAAAACAAAATCCGCAAATAATAAACAGGCAAAGTGAATTTGTTTTCAAAAGTGCAAAAAATAAAAGCACAGCAGTGTAAGACTAATGTAGATTGATTTGGCCATGGTCCAAATGTGCTAAAGGAAATATAGCCTGGAACATAATATCCGGTTAAAAAAATATTTTACTGCTTACTGTTTTATCCAGTTTTACTGGTTTTGATTATTTATAGGAGTTTTTGCCTATTAAAATAACTCAAAAGCTTTATTTTATATAGCCAACTTTACAAAGTAATCATTTTTTAAAATATTGTTACCATACTGGTGAGTGACCGTATGTCAAAAACAAACAATAAAAGATCCGCAGTAGATTATCTTTACTTTGTCTCACACAGATTTTAATAAGTCCCGAGTTCCTTGGTGAATCCCAGATCGTTGTTCTTAACGTATCTAAATCTAAGGCTTTTGACCAGGTGTGGCATAATGCACTCCTTAAAAAGATTTATATTTATTTTTTTTTTTTTTTTTTTTTTATTAATATCATGTATATATATATATATATATATTTATATATATATATATATATATATATATATATATATATATATATATATATATATATATATATATAATAGGCGTATATCACTTATGTAGATGATCCTAATGCTGGGGTGCAAAGATCCAGGTACTCGTCTATTTGTATCCAATTAATTATTGTACCCTTTACTCTAATATTAAGTTTCTTAGCTAAATCTACAGAACAAAGTAATTTACCCCAGTAAACGCTACTTATAGGAATAAAAAAGACCCGCCTTGGACTATTGTTGGCATATCTGGAAACTGGCATCTCTAACAACTCGTCGCATTTTTGATTTTGTTTAAAGAAGACCCTTTGCCTTATTAATCCCTGATCCCCACAGGAAAGCTAAAGGGGATCGGTTGCCCTTTACAGGTATTTCCACGGATTCTGCAATGAAATATAGTTCCTCTTTTAGCAACTCCCAATAAAAAAACCTATGCAAATCTTATATAACTTTACAGTCCCTCAGGAGAGACCCCAAACTTTCAGAGGTGTTCTGTTTCTTTATCCTTAAGTTTCCAACTGTGAAACCTACTGCCTACAGAGGTTTGCCCTTTCTTCAAACCTCAATATCTTTAGTCCCATGGCAATCAACAAATAAACTTCTTTACCATACTTAAGACTCCCACGGTACGTTAGTACTTAGGCTTTCTTTAGGTCCTCGTGGACTGACCCAATATAAAAAGACAGAGCCTTTAGAATATTTCCCCTGTTTGTATTATGTGAAAAAAAAGACAACTAACTCTACTGCAACACAATAATAAAAATTCATCTTTCCGAGCTCCACTACAATATTTAGTCCTTCTTTTATAACAGTTTGATTATTCTTCTTTTTAAAAATAGCACAAATTCGAGATTAAGATCATCATAACAATAAAGAATGTGAAAGAAAACGAGTAATCGAGACCCATTGTCGATTACAACTTTTTCAGTTGAGACTGGAAGATGGACTTTCTAGTTTTCCAGTTTTGAGTTCCAAGTCATTTTAATAAAAAGGTACATTAACGACCTTTGCCGTGTCGAAACATAATAATTTCTTGTTAGATCAGCATAGTTAAAAGAGAAAAACATTGTGTGCTGTTGATTGTGGTGCGGATTCCACGTTACACTTTAGATTCCATCTGGATAACATTACCCGCAAGTTAATAAAGATAAGTTTAAAGGTGGTATTTACTTGTATACAATGTCTGTCGCCAAAAACACTGTAAAACACAAAAAAAATTTTTAAAAAAATGTACTGAGCTCTAAAATTAGGCCAAGATCTGTCCACAATTTCGTTTCACCCTTTTTTGACTTGGAGATTTTCTTACTGACTGTCTATATTTATAAAAAACTGTGTGTATTAATGAAAAAAAGACGTTAATAAAGATAAATCAGTAAGAAAATTGCCAAGTCAAAAAAGAGTGAAACAAAATTGTGAACAGAACTCGGTCTAATTTTAGATCTCAGTACCTTAAAAGGCCAAGATTTTTGGACAGGAACTTGGCCCTTATTTGACATAAGTGTTTTTGGTGGGATATTTTATTTAAAAAATAAAATAATTAACGGCAAGCTGCCCCATTGTTAATAATTTTTTATAGGTATTATTAATATTATTCTAATCATCATTATTAATTAATTTTTATTTAAATTTTATTTTATTTAACTTAAAAGGTTTACCATTTAGCAGGGGACAAGGTTCTGACTTCAATAATAATGCGGTTTCCAAGCTACTAACAAAAAATCTTGATCTTTTTTTTAAATTATCAGCTAAAATACGGTTGTTTTAAGTAGATTAGATGAGATTATTTGAGCGGCGATGGCAAAAATGACCTCCACCACTGCAACCTTACCAGATTTATTGTGGTTTCCCCTATCGTTCTTTAGAGTACCTTGTCCAGTTGTTTTAAGTAAGCATTTATAATTTTTTGATTTTTATAATAAAAAAAAATATATTTATGTTAATGGATTGATTTTTTTTTATATTTAAATAGTAGGAGACAAGGGTCTGACTTTAATAATAATGTGTTTTTCCCAAGCTACTAACAAAAAATCTTATTTTTTTTTTATTATCAGCTAAAATACAGTTGTTTTAAGTAAGCATTTATAATTTTTTAATTTTTATAATAATAGAAAAAAAGAATAAAATATGCATGTTATTGAATTGATTTTTTTAATTCAAATAAAGTTTAAAATTATGTGACCAATATATTAAACAAAATTAACCAACTTCAAGGCCAGCTTTCCTAATGCCATTAAAAACGGCTAAATTAACGGTAACAGCTTTATTAACCGCGATTTAACCCCGTAACCTGCCTATTAACCTGTAACCAAATGCCGTAACACGACCGCTTCGATCACCCCAATCAAATACCCGCATAGCAACTCCTGCTGGCTCCTGCAGATATCCTGCGGACATTCTACATGTATTTTACTACTTAATAGTAATTAAAGATCTTACCTGCCCATTCTCTGTGACCATTCTGGCCCCCTTATCACACTACCCAACAAAAATGTTGCAAATTTTTGAGCAATTTCAGGAAAAACGCGGTTTGCAGGAAACCTACATACTTAGAGTATGCCTTTCGCTTTGCCACTGAAAGCCGGTTCGGGCAACCCCAATATTGAGCGGAAAATAATTTTAGTAGTGGAAAAAGAGGGCGCTAGGTTGGGGTTGGCTCGAAAGTTACTACCCTTTTGTGTATGGTAGGAAGAGCATAGTCGTCCTTGATAATGTTTTTTTAATAGAGCTTTGAGTTATTATTGTTTTTTTTTTATATTGATAAAAATATACTAATTATTTAACATGAAACAGATATTTAACTTTTTATTTATTTATTCTTTGAGGGAAGCCGTAAAATGGCATATAATAAAGGAACCACGAAACCACTACAGCTTTTAGTCCAGGTAACTCCGAAGACCCGAAAGTATCCAATTTTCCAAATTCCAAATTTTCTGGGATATTAAACACTTGCTATGATCTCATTATAAAAAAGATGGTAGATAATGACAAAACCCTTTCTTTTTAATATCAATAAATTAATGAGATACTCAAAATATTGTGAAAACTTACACTTTTTTTTTAATATTCTAGAAAATCAGAATGGATCCAAACTTATATGCAATGATAGGTACGGGTTTTCCCATTCCGATGAGCGTTGATTGATTAAAAATGTACATTATTTCCCGAGTTATGGAACATGTCCGCCCCATAAGTGAAACCCTAAAGATAGCGCAAATTTTATGGTAGAGAGGGAGCTGAAATGAGGGGGCTTTTGATCCCGTTATCCGAAAACTATTTGTTTTCGAAAATTATATGGACCATTTTTTTAGATAACAAGGCAATCTTCATTTTCTGTTTTAAAAATCAATTCGCATATTTTGGCAGATATTAAAGGGAAACCCCTTTTTTTGGCCTTGAGAGGCCATTCTCAGCCCTTTCCCACCTGTTAATGTTAATAAACTTTTTTTTTTGCTCGAAAGCATTTTCGAAGACCTAAGAATTGCACAACAAGGGAAAACTGTAGAGATTTATTTACAGCCTTGTCCCTTTATTTGGACTATCATTATTATATCTAATTTTGAATAATGAAATAAAAACGTAACAATATAGTTAAAATACGTACTATTTGAAAAGTACTTAAATGTATAAAAAAGGCATTGTCAGATATTATTTGTTGGAACACCACTGGTTTAAATGTACCCTAGTTATCGATATGTTAATTTAAGTAATAAAAAAACTTTTCGAATACAATACCTTGATTAAAATTAATGAAACTGACAGATTTATATATTTTCAGCAATATGCCCTTTGTTGCCTTAAAATAATTAACTTTTACAAAGGTCAAATAAATTCATAAATATTAAATATATTTATTATGACATATTTTATTCCTTATTTTAATTTTAAAATTTTATTTATAAAACTAAATGTCATTTGCCATTTTATAAAATTGCAGTATTATTCTATTAATAAAAAACAACTTGCTGACTTTACATTTTAGATTGAAACCACAATGTCTGTAATGGGGCATGAATCTGTTAACTTTAAAAAACTACTTTGCCGTATTGCATGTACCATTTTGAATTTTGCAAATTCCTGGACTTGTGATCAGCAAACCTTAAAACAGTCTACGCCAGATTTGGCAAAAATCAATTGATTTTTAAAAAAATAATGATTTCTATCGTTGATTTTTAGGTTACAAAAAAGGTCACGTGACACACGACTCTGAGGATGGATGTTTATTTTTTATTGTTAATATATATTTGAAATAAAAAAAATGTGTTTCTACCGATATTTGTTTTTAAATTGTTGATAGTTTAAATCTGTTTTTGTGATTTTTGTAAATTTTGACCCAGAATTCGTAACCAGGACAAAAATACGGTAATTGGCTCGAAAGTTACAGCAACGTCGATTTAGTTCAATTTTGGTATACGGAAGATTTTTGGGGCGCTAATCACGATTCTGAAAGCATCTTCAGTAGGAAATGTTTTGTTTTCGAGATATCCATTGTCAAACTTGAAAATTAAACTAACCCCATTTTCACTATATTCCCCTTTCTTTTTGCACATAATTCTTGATTTTAATACTAAATTTGCACACAATATTTCATAGATACCCTCTAAAAACAAGTTTCCCTATTTATTTAACACCTTTATTTCCATTAAATTGTGAAGTTTCATCTTAAACTCTGCGGCCATGTTTGCTGAAAAAATCCCTAGTGTATACATAGTTGCGGTTTTTGAAAGGAAATCTTTACAATTAAATGAAAAAAGGTATATTGTGTGCCAATTTAGTGTAAACCCTAAGGGGGGAATTAAAAAGGTTTGATTTTTAAGTTTGATGATATATATATCTAGAAAATGAAACGTTTTTAACTTAAATTTTTTAGATTCGTGATCAGCACCTCGAAAAACCCCCCTCTACCAAAATTCGTCAAAATCGGCATTGCCGCAGCTTTCAAGACAATTGCCAAAAATACTTTGGGTTTCATATACGGCAACCTTCGTCGAGCGTACGCTGTTTAAGCTATTTTGGCGCGTATGTCCTAGTTTAAATTTGATCTTACTCTGTATTAGTGTTTAATTTGTTTTCTTGGTTCTACTTGTGAAACGTCCATGTTCGGTTTTAAACTTTCCACACCTGTATAACATGTAAAGTGCAGATCACTTTTTGTGTATCTGTATTATTCATCGTGGCATTAGTAACTAAACTAATGTTAACTTATATTTTTAATGATATTAATGCACCTATATTAATATTGTTGCTAATAAAATTTTAAAATCCTGGTTTATACAAACTTACTTACACGCAACAATTTAATGTCGAAAAACTAAGATTTTAATTTAAAACCAGTTTCGTATAAAGTTATTTGTGGTCCTTTATGGGAGTTGTATGGTTTGATAGTTTAAAAAAAAACGATTTTTTGCATAAATTGTTTCCTTAATATGTCTAGATTATATGGGTAAAGTGATTTTTTTCCCTTATAAAGATACAGCAGTTAAAAAAGGCAGGTATTCGGAAAGCTAAGCTGAGCTCTGAGAGGTTGATTGTGTTCTATACAAGTACAGACATGTTTACGTTGTGAAATTTATTTTAGTCTTGGTATCGCAGAATAGTGGTAATAAGTAAGATTTTTATAGTTGTAACTGTAAAAAAATTTTTCTCGATAAATCTTTTTTCCCATTCACTTCAAATTTATAGGTTCCACTCAGTACATATAAATGCACGGAATGGTCTATTATCACCCCAAAATTTTAAATATTTCTAATTTTTTTTAACAAAAAGTTGACAAAAAAAAATGAAATTTGAAATATTTCGTCCCAAAGTCTGTCAAAAGTCCAATTTTTAAAATTTTCTTTTCATAATAGTTTATTCCGTGTATTTAAGCTTACAGATTAAAAGGTTGCCGATTTTTTTAGTTTCAGATAAGCTATTTAGCTGATTTCGTAGACGGAGTTAAGGTCCATTTTTTTCAGGCATGTCTTCAGACCGCTATAACTTTGTTCTAATAAATATTTTTAGCTAAAACTTTATGTGCATACTCTTGAAACACTTATAAATAAATAACAAAGACTTTAAAGTTCTATCTCTTTATTGGATCTCACAAAAAATGCATAAAAATCAGACCGTCAAACCTGAGAACTCCCTTAAATATTACTCCATTTCAGTTATCCAAAAGTATAACAACTATAATAGATTAAAAAAATAATAATAATCCGTCGATACATCACCCTTAAATCAATCAAATGGCTTAAAAAGGATCACATTAACGACCCATTTTTCCGTCGTTTTCGCTTTTTCTCATATCCCAAAAGAATCAATTTTCATTCCACCTGAACGCTAAGTACACAATTTCACCCTCTTTTGCCCACAACCCCTAATGGGAATGGTAACAGGTTGAAACAGGTTCTATTCTTACAAAAGCTCTAAATATAAAATTTATTTTTGTTAGGGTTTTATAAAAGAGTTTTAGCATTGCATTACAAGTTTACTTATTTTGTATTTATTGCTAAAATTTATACATATATGTAATTTTTAGGAATTCTTTACTAGAGACCAGTGATTTTAATAGAAAAAAATACTTTATGGGTTAAAAATATGAAATAATTTTATATACAGGGTGTCCCAGAATATGTGGGCAATCTCTCGGAATCTAATAGAAAACCTAAAAATATTATGACAAGTTCCCATAAACTTTTTTCCTATGACTCTCTCCTACGGAGATACAGGTACCTAACTGACGCCCTAGAAATCGTTTTTGTTTAAATAACTTTTATAATACTAGGCGTAATTTAATATTTTTTTTAATATGATGGTTACCAGATGAGTCTTCCTAAAATGAACTCATTAAATCATATTTGGCTTATTTAGTTAGCCAGGGACGGACTAGCTCTGACACATTAATAGCAATTTTTTTAACACCCTGTATGATAAAGACTCAACAATATTATTTTTGAATAGCTTTAACCTTAAACTAAAAAAAGGTATTCTTGATTGACATCAATAAAATCAACTTTTACGAGAAATAAATGAGAAAGAAGAAAAGAATAAAATGGTTGGTATTTTTTTTACATTATACAGGGTGTTTTCTAATTGTATGTCAGTACTTAGGGAAACAATTTTTGGGTCCATTTTAAGAAGAAAACTTCATATGAACGTATGTCCTAAACGTCTTAACTTTTGAGATACAGGGTGGTAAAATTTTTAAAAATAAATCATTTATTATTAATATCTGTAATACCACTTTAGATATTTTAATGGCATTTGGCATACATGTACTATGTATTAAGAAGCATTTTTTAGTGTACCACATTTTTTTATTTCCACCAGTGGCGTTCGTACAGAATTTGATCTGCCTATTTTGGCAAATAAAAAAATGTGAGACACATAAAAAAAACAGATTTTAATATTAAATTATTTATGTTTAAAAATTTTACCTCCCGGTAGCTCAAAAGTTAAGACATTAAGGCATACGTTCATATGATGTTTTGTTCTTAAAATTGACCAAAAAATTGCCTCTTAAATATTAACATACAATTAGAAAACACCTGTATAATTAAAAAAAATACCAATCATGATATTTTATTTCTCGTAAACAGTTGATTTTATTGAGGTCAATCAAGAATACTTTTATTTAGTTTAAGGTTAAAGCTATCCAAAAATAAAATTTTTAAGCCTTTATCATACAGGGTTTTAAAAAAATCACTACTATTGTGTCGGATCTAGTCCGTCCCTGGCAAACTAAGTAAGCCAAATATGATTTGATGGGTTTATTTTAAGAAGACTTATCTATTAACCTTCATATTTAAAAAAATATTAAGTTACGCCCAGTATTTTAAAAGTTATTTAAAAAAAACGATATCCAGGGGCGTCCTTTATATACCTGTATCTCCGTAGGAAAGGCTCGTGGGAAAAAAGTTTATGGGAACTTGTCATAATATTCTTAGATTTTCTATTAGATTCTTGGAGATTGTCCACATATTCTGGGACACCCTGTATATTTTAAAACTAGAAGTCATAAATCAGCCAATTTTATTGTAAACGAAAAACATACTGGGTCTAAAAGTAAACCAAAACTCCCCATTTTATATTCCGTATTAGTGGATCAATACTGTACACCGTCTGCAAGGGTGGGAAAATTCGACACAGTGAGACGAAATAACAGCTGATACAAACATGCCAGCTACGTTCAGGTGATTTAAGGATAAGTTTGTCTTACGTCATAATTTTCCAGACAAACTTTAATTAGATTGGAAAAACGTTTGCAAAAAATATTTTATAATTAAAAATAAATAGCACCGTAGAGACAAAACCCACGAGGACGTATTGATATATAGCTAGCATTGGTAGCTCTAATTGAACAAAGTAATGTTTTTTTTCTATAACACTTGAAAATACCTAGAATAATATAATGTACCATAATTTTCTAAAAAGTTAACGCATTTGGTGTATTAAATTGCCCAAGCAGTGTGGTCGACCGACTGTTTTATTTACATTAAAATGGTTCGAGGTGTCGTTGGTGGTGCAGAGGGACAGGGTGTCCCAAATTCGATTCTAATTATTGGGATCTCGGAAAACTAAAAAAATACGAGGTCGATTACATGGAGGCAAAGTTCGCAATTTGATGCTGATTAAAATGCCACCTTAAAAGTTTAGATGATTTAAATACTTTCGAAGATTTTTGGAAAAAAACGAATATTAACGATTTTTTTATGACTGTTTAAATAGATATGACAAAATAAATTTTACATTCTCCTTGCTACTTTTTTCTGATCTACAAGACAGAGTTATTAGATTTACACACCGACTTTTTTCTTTGACTGCCATCATCAACTTTGTTTTTTTTAAATATGGCCTTGATTTTTTATTACGTATTTTAAGAGCTTCTAAGGTACCAAATCTAATAATGTATCGCACTTATTTGAAAAATTTATATTAATGGCAATTTTCATAAAAAACCATGTGTTCAAGACAGAGTTTTGGTAGAAAACATTAAAACGATTTTTCCGAATAAGTGTGATACATCATTGGTTTTAGGACCTTAAAAGCTCTTAAAATTCGTAAAAAAAATCAAGGGCC
Organism: Listronotus oregonensis; assembly: GCA_019359885.1. NCBI lineage: Eukaryota > Metazoa > Arthropoda > Insecta > Coleoptera > Curculionidae > Listronotus > Listronotus oregonensis. Next base: position 183,542 of record JAHBCN010001148.1, read on the forward strand.
ATATTGAAAAAAAAAACAAAGTTGATGATGGCAGCTCAAAGACAAAACGTTGGTGTATAAATCTAATAACACTGTCTTGTAGAACAGAAAAAGTGGTAATAAGAATGTGAAATGTATTTTGTGTTATCTATTTAAATAAAGTCACAAAAAAATAAAAATGAAATGGCGAATATTTGGTTTTTTCCAAAAAACTTTGGAAGTACCTATTTAAATTTTTTAAACTTTTAAGGTGGCATTTTTATCAGCATCAAAATGCGTACCTTTATTTATTCGACTACGTATCTCTTCAAGTTTTTGAGATCCCAATGACGAGAATCGAATTTGGGACACCCTGTATAAGGTTTTTTTTGACACTTTTATAGATTATTTTAGTAATTATTATTAGTGTATCAAAAAAGTACTATAGGCGTCATGTAGGGTCAAACTTAAAATGGTTAAATCAAAATTTAAAAATTTTCGCTCGCGTAAGAGATACGGGAAAAAAAATTAAAAAATTGTATCTTTTAGAATGACTCTAGACCATTTTGATTCAGAAGGTGCCTCTTTGGGATCATCACTCTCACCGGCTATAGCAAACCTGAAATATTTCAAAACGGAAGTTTAAAAAAAAACAAAATAAAACAATCCCTTTGGAAAAGCAATGTGGATGACATAATCATCATATGGGGACAAGAAAGATTCAACCTAGACCGCCTAATGAAAAAAACATTCATTAACGCATACAATTTTCCCCAGAAGTCGAGGTCAATAAACAGCTATCTTTTCTTAATCTTGTAATTACCAAAAAATCTACCCATTGACTACACGGTCTTCAGAAAGCCCACACACGAACAAATAATTAAACGCCAAATCTCACAATCATCCATCGTAGTTACAGGTGGTCGCCAACACCCAGATCTATCCGCCTAACCAAACCAACAAACCGCGAAGAAGAACTCAAGAACATTACAACCACTCTAAAACAAAGCAATGACGAAAAACATTATTTTTTAGAAGCCATAAAACAGAACACAAACCCGATGACAAGAAAAACAGTTGATAAGTCCAAATCAAACATTACTTACATAAAAGGTGTAAGTGATGTAACAGGAAGAATTTTAGAGAGAAAAACTGTTACGAATTTACTTAAGACGAAACTGGAGTACCCATTGACTACACGGTCTTCAGAAAGCCCACACACGAACAAATAATTAATCACCAAATCTCACAATCATCCATTGTAGTTACAGGTGGTCGCCAACACCCAGATCTATCCGCCTAACCAAACCAACAAACCGCGAAGAAGAACTCGAGAACATTACAACCACTCTAAAACAAAGCAATGACGAAAAACATTATTTTTTAGAAGCCATAAAACAGAACACAAACCCGATGACAAGAAACACAGTTGATAAGTCCAAATCAAACATTACTTACATAAAAGGTGTAAGTGATGTAACAGGAAGAATTTTAGAGAGGAAAACTGTCACGAATTTACTTAAGACAAAATTGGAGTACCTGAGACAAAATTTAATGCATATGTTAATATTGATACAAAAAATGACTCTTCTGTTGTTGTGACTGTTTTTTTCTAAGTTTTAATCAGCAAATTAATGTGTACTGCATACCGCAAAATGTGACCATATTGGTGTTTATTTATTTAAATGAAAAATGACACAGGGCACTACCTCTGTCAATAGGGTAAACTCTTCCTTACTTGGTGTAAAAATGATAATATATGCAACAGTTACATAAAGTAGGTCTTTTTTTACGCATGATACATTTGCGCGCACGAGACTCAGGCGAGTGCCGCAATCTTGTGAGTGACAAAAAGACACTTGTATGAGTGTCATACAATATTTTTTATACAATTGTAATAAATAAAAATCATTACCTACTTATTTTAGTTTAATTGTTAAACTAATAAACGATAATTTTAGGAGGTAAATAAAATAATATAACTATTGATAAAAGTTTTACTTGATTATTGTTAAAATCTAATTATTTGGATAATTTATATTAAGTTTGGATCCAGTTGTAGGTGCTTCTGAAAAATTTGTTTAAGTAACAGATATATTATGTTCATTTAACGTATCCTTGGTAACATTTACAACATTTACATTAACTTCTTTGGTAACAGGAGCTCTTGAATATGATGGTAAATTATCACCAGTATTTTTTCCGGAAGTAATTCTGGAGGCACAGGTCAGTTTGGCGTTAATAGAACTGTCTACATATCCCTCGGCAACCGTGGACGACTTTTAACTACCGTGTTCTTATTACTATAATAAATCACCTTCTAAGCCAACTAGAAGTGACGCTAAGGTTCTACTAAATGAATGGCCAGTGTATAAGGACGGTTCGGAAAAATTTAAATACTTTGCAACGGCAAAGGGCATTTTTGAAAATAAATTTATAGCAACAAGTTGATTTACACATTTTCCATTTCTGTAAGCAAGAAAGAGGTGCTTGGTTTTAACGTTATTTGGCATAAACAATATGTATTTTTGGTAGATATCTATTATGTTCAAACCAGAAACTCCTGAATTTTAAATAACAGAAAATGTCCCTCGAAAATGTATTTTTAAATTTGGTATATGTATTAATAAATCTGAGTTTTTGTCTCTTACGTTAGTAATGGCCATATTTTATAGTTCTTCCCTATGACATGATCTGGGAATTCCAATGGTTAATGCTACCTAGAAATAAAAAATATTTTACTAGCCATTTTTGAAAGATATATAAAATAATTTTTTGCTTTTACCTAACCATCCAAAATGAATTGTCAGAAACTTCAAGTAAAAATTTCATAATTTCATCCTCGAGAATGTTTTGGACTTTGCTTTATATTATACCCAAGTGACTGTATTTATAAGAAGGTTATAAATTTGGGATATTGGCTAATATTAACATTATAGTTTTAAAAAAACGTTAATTTTAATTTAAAATACCTTAATCACAAAGTCAAAGACTTGTAAATTTTTATTTTTACTTGGAAATACGCCAGTAATGCTATTTGGTCAACTATTTACTTGTTTCGTGGGATGCCATTCCATGAACATTCTGCATTCTTTATTATATAACTCTTTTAATTTTTTCGGAAAGAAATTTTGGGTTGCTTTATTTGCCGTGGTAATTATTTCTTCTGGCGCACAAGGGAACGCGTCTTTTTGTTCGGAATTCATATTTTGCCGATTTTCCTCCAAAATTAGTAGTCAATTGGACGTCCCAAACCACAATGTCATATGCGCCGCCATAGTTACATTTAACAAAACACGTCCATATAGGCTACTTGGTGGTTTCACATTGCATTTCGGGGTTATCGGGTTAAAAAAGTGGTACTTGGTCAACTAGTATGGGTTTATAAAATTAAGTTCCTATAACGATTGTAGAAAATAGTATATTATGTTATATGAAGGAGAAGTGATACTTTTCATGGAACGCTCGTGTTTAACAGCCAAACGGCTGGTAATAGAGAGCAAGCCCTGAAAAGTAACTTATCATCTAATAAAATATGCAGTTTTTTCTTCAAACATAGACAAATTAATGCAAAAATATCTCTTTTTAATTGTAATAATTATTAAAGATAAGTGGGTTCGCAAGACGGCTTAGACCGGTGTCGGTGAATAGTACTATAATAATGTAACATAAAGCTATCAGTGGACACCTTCAACAATAATTATTATTTTAAAATTGCGTCTCCGATTGCGTTTTAATTCCGTATTGGTAAATACATTTGATATTTAATTAAGTAATAAATAAAAATTTTAGTTTTGTTTTTAGTTTAATAAATATTAAGAGTAATGCTTATATGCTTTTTTGTTGTTTGTTTTTATCTATGTTGCTATTATAATACTTTTTGCCCCGCCG
>JAHBCN010001149.1:0-57500 GCA_019359885.1 Listronotus oregonensis
TGCTTTTTTTTTGGGGGAAAACCCCCCCCTCATGCAAAAAATTAAAAAACCCTAGAAATAGACCATGTAAATTAAAATCATAGCTAAATATGTAAAAAAATATTTATTTATGTTGTAAGTTATATTTAAATTTTTTATCCCTAAAAATCTAAATAACGCTTTTATTGTAGATTTTTTTTGCCTTTTTGCGGTATAAAAATTTTAACAACATAACTAACCCTTTTTAAATACCCCCCTTTAAAATTTAAAAAAAAAATGATTTACAAATTAAAACGATTCGATGATTCATAATTATAGTCCCAGAAATAAAGAAAAAAAAAATGGAAAACCTCGAATTTTTTTTCCTTTCGAGTTATAAAAATTTGGAATAAGATGCTTCTAATACTCTACTTTAAATTCTATTTTATGGTTATGTGCGCTGTTTGCATATTAAGGATGAAAACTCCCCCTAATTGTCAAAACTTATAGAATAACATTTTAAACCTTAAGATTGGTAAAAGTTGGTTTGGATTAGTTGATTAATAATTGTTTTATCCTTAAAAATCTAACCCTTGTTAGAGCTTAAAGTAGAAAAAATATTTACCCTAAAAAATATATTAATTTATTATAGTGATTTAATTTTAGAATTCTGTTACTTAATATTATGTACTAATTTCATTTTGCAACTTTTCGACCCTTATAAATCAACCATTATTATAGCTTAATTAAAAAAAAATATCCCCAAAAAATTAATTGCTTGACAGATTTGTTAATTAAAAATATTACTGCCTGGAATATTACCAATTTCATTTTTTTTTTGCAAATTTTCAATCCTTAAAAACCATCCCTTACAACATTGCAATTCTTCTAAACCAATATAATAGATATAAATAGGAAAAAGAGTAGAATTACATACAAAAATAATACCGTCAAAGTATAAACTATACCGGTTGAATAGAATATTATGTGGGGGTGACTATTCAATTTTTCGAAAAAAAAATTGATTGGTTTTTTAAAATAGCTTCTTTATTTTTTAAGAAAAAAAATTTTTTTTAAAAATAATTTTGTAGAGTTTTTAAGAGCTACAAGGGTGTAAATTGAATCCTTTTAATCCCTTATTTTAAAAGGGGAAAATTTTTAAAAGGGGCTCGCTCGTAAATAGAGGCTTTAAACGGCCATATCTGGTCAAATATTTATTGTACGGAACAATCTCTAAAAGAAAAAGTCTTTGTTATAAAGAAAGCTACAATTCGGTACTCTCGCATTTTTTTCGTATCTCCAGTTTTGTTTGAGTTATTTTGAAGAAATTGGCTATTTTTACAAAATTACGGTAAATCGTATTTCACTTTAAAATCCAATTTTTTTAAAATTAAGAGTTTTAATTTGATTAAACTTCTAGGATATATTAATAATACATATAAAAAATAAATTGCAAAAGGGTACAGATCAATTTTAATTAAGAGGGGAATTAGGGGGTTGTTTTTAATGATCTTTTCGTAGAAAAAAGTAGAGACCGACTTTATTGTTATCATAACTCGTTCAATTTTTATGCTAGAAACTATTTTTTTGTTTAAAAGAAAGGTCTTTTTTATACTTTAAAAAAGACTTTATTTTTTCCCCTTGAAAGTGAAAAATTTTTCCCCTATTTGACTTTTAATCTTTCAAATTTATCATTTGACGAACAAAAGCTAACCATTAACAAGCCGTAGCTTGGTCCGTATTGGTTGTAGAGAAATTATAGAATACCATTTTAATTAGTTTTTTTATAATCTACAATTTTGGTTTTTACAGTTTTTTTGATAAAATGCATATTTTTAGAGTTATTCGTAAAAAACCCATTAAAAACGTCGAATTTTTCGTCGAATAACTTTTACTTTCAATCGCGCATAACTCGAAAAATATTAGTTTTACGAAAGAAATTTATGGAACATTTTATACTTAAAATTTCTTTTGTTATCGATTTCTTTAGTTAAAATGTAATAAAAAAATTCCACCCCCAAGATGCGGTGGCAACCACCCCCAGGATAAAAGCACACCTAGGCATGATATAAACTTTGATTCTTGGGCTATTCCCCAGCTTTTGTAAAAATTTCGGGTAAATCCATGCAGGACAAAAAAATTCCGAGCCAAATGCCTCATTTCCTGTACTATTATGAGTTAACTACTTATTATCATGGTTGCGATAATGATTTTTTACCAGGTCAAAGACATGACAAAGGCCACCTTAGTTGTCTCTTTTAAGAAACAGCTACGGTTGTTCTTATGGGGCGCACTAAGTTAAGACGAGTCGGAGGATTTCTGACAGGTAATTGTCATGGTTAGAAATGCGCAAACACAAGAGTCTCACAACATGCAGGCTCTGTGGGAAGAAGATGGAAGCAACTTCACAAAATAGAACTGCAATCCATTGACATACAAAAGACACATACTGTTTGCCAAATACATATGTATTGCAGCAACTCTCTTTGGCATAAACATTTTGGTAAAAACTTACTGAACATAAAACGTGGGCACAATAAGCCAAAGCTGCAGCCAAATATGGGCACGCGAACTGCGATATCAGTAACAACATGTAGTAAGGAGAAATCTTTTTTTTTTTTTTAATATTTACAAAGCTACTTACAAAACCCGACAAATGAAGAAATACTTACAATGAGCAATAATGTTTAATAATTTTTTTTTATATCCGAAGATGAAGCTTTGTAGCTAGTCGTGATATTAAAAAAAAAAACAAAATAAGCCTTTTTACGCATATACTCGTATTTGTATGTATGTTTGTATCATTATAACTTTTGTCTAGATACGCCACCGCTCTGTAAAAATATCAGTTTTATTAAAAATAAAATATTGCTAAAATGTTGTAGTACGCCGTATTTTTTTAAATTAACGTACTTTATTATACATACAATCAATAATAACTTACTTTCTCAACATACTTTGGATTAACCATGGGAGAGCCAAATTCAAACATAATCCTGTGTAGCACTATAATCAGCACCATCGAATAAACTCTCATTCCAGCAAGACAATCTAGTCCATCAAGATTTCGACCTTCCGAAGTAAGTTTTTTAAAATTTGTTGGAAAGGAAAAACACATTATGATATTATGAAGTTTTCCTAAAAATATATTTTGTGTTGCTAAAGCTGTTTCAGATCATTAAAATGTGTTTATTCTAAGTTAAGATTTTATAGTTAAAATATAAGTTATATTTATAAAGTTCTAATAATAATTAGCTAACCTTATATTAGTTTTTAAGACACTTTTTAAAGTCGCTGTATCTTAAACCAGTGCTCTTGATATAAACTTACTCAGCATTGAGTTACTTACTCAAGACACTTGTAGTCTAAGATTCGAATTAAAGATTAAATATTTTTATTAAATACTACATGTAAATCAAAAGTATCACAAATGGGCTTTCATGAAAATAATGCTTAGCCTCTAATTTTTTGATACTCCCTGTATAATGTCAATTCTTATTTTTTATACTTTTTTTTTTGCAATTTGCTAAATAAAGCCTTTAAAGGTTTTTAAATTTTAAAACTTAAGAAATTATTATTTTTGTTTCATCCTGAAATATTTTGATATACATGTTTTATTAATTTACTTTGGCATAAAGACCTTTTACTCAAATTGTTTTCTTTGCAAATTTATAAACAAATTTGCCAGAAATTTTAAAAATATAAAATAAAAAAAAATAATGCCTGAAAATTCTGATTCTTGACCGATTTGGCAGGTGAAGGTTTGCTTTAATTCGAATCCCGTACTATTACAAGTTAGTGCTTTAAAAACCATTTTTTTCTTTAATGTGCTAACTTAGTATAGGGTCTTTGATTATATTTCGTGGCTTTTGGAGCCTTTATTTTTGAAGATAGAAAAAAATGTTTTATATGTACGTTTTTTTTTTCATATTATCTTTTAAAATTATCAGTAAAAAAATATGGCAAAAAAAAAATGGAGAAATATAGGCAACTTCAACTTTTTTAAATGGAACACCCTGTATATTATGCTTTACAATAAAAGATCTTTTCTAATTTCAAATATATATACACATTGATGATATTTGGATAAACCATTTTTGAGATATTTAAGCTTAAAATATAAATAAATTAAAAAAAAGCATATTAGTATCAAAGAAAGCTATGAAAACAATAAAATTGTTTTAGTAAATTTGACGTATTGATATTGTAAAGAGTCGAAATTTATCCCTTTAACTATTAAAAGTAATTTGTATTGCTTTTTTGTCGATGGGCTTTTCAGAAGAACAAAAAATCGCTATTATGCGTCTTTTTTATGGTTACAATAATAATGTGACGACTGTGCAAAGGGAATATTACTTATTATATCCTTAACAACGGGTACAATCTATAGATACTATCAAATACATAGTTAAAAAGTTTATTAAACGAAAAAGCTTTAAAATAAAAAGTACTGCAGCACGAAATGAAAACAAAGTTTTGAATATCCTCGTTTTTTCAGGATAATTATTATACTTTTTTATTGGACTACCACTAACTACCTTTAATAATTTTAGAAAATCCAGAAATATCAATCTCGAATGCGGCATCTGAGCTTAATAAAACAGATTATAAAATTTATTTATCCTTAAAATTTTACAAATTTTATCTTTATAAATTTATGTCCGTTCAGATTCTTTCTAAACAAAACATGCAGGACCGACTTAAGTATGCATTGGAAATAGCTAGGTTTATGCAACAGGATCCAAAGTTTTTAATTAAAATTCTATTCACCGACAAGTCTTCATTCACTTTAGCAGGAATGTTTAATCACAAAAACAAACATTATTGGTCCAGAGGAAACCCTCACCAAATTCAGCAACATAACAATTTTATTGTTTCCATTGCTTTCTTGATACTAATATGAAACTTTGTTGTAATTTATTAATAATTTAACCTAAAATATCGCAAAAAGGGTTTATCCAAAATATCAAAAAAATAATATATATATATATATATATATATATATATATATATATATATATATATATATATATATATATATATATATATATATATATATATATATATATATATATACATATATTTGAAATCAGAAAAAAAAGATCTTTTGTTGTAGCGCATAATATATTTGTGTTTCATTTTCAAAAAGTTGTTGCCTATATTTCTCCATTTTTCTATTGCCAAATTTTTTTGCTGATAATTTCAAAAGATAATATGGAAAAAATCATACAATTTTTATATAAAACATTTTTTTCTGTCTTCAAAAATAAAGGCCTCAGAAGCCTCGTAAAAATAATAAAAAGACCCTGTACATGGACTGACAAATGTGGTTTTAACTGATAGACCGACAAAATCATGTGTTTTTGTCACCAGGATATCCTTAAACTGCACACACCTATAACTGCATTAATCTCTAAGTGTGATATTGTCTTGATAATAATACTTTCTTTCTTGCACAAAAGTAAAAACCTATTACACCCATAAAATATTGAATAACTATAGACCACGTTAGCATTAACAACAACTGGGGATTGTTGTTTGTACTTTAATTTAAAAATTGATAATAAAATTTCCTAAATTATTATTTTATTTCTTTTATAAATGTTACGATTACCTTTTCTCTGCAGCTGTTTGTAACGATCTTTTTTTATCAAAACGTCGTAAATACTTGAAATCACCACAATCAATATGGAGTTAATTACGAAGAAGCTAAAAAATAACAATAGAAAAATATTTTTGGCTTAATTTAGACACCACTAATGTAGTATCTAAATTAACTATTAATTTATGTATTTTAAATCTGTAAATTTTAGAATCCCTATAGAAAACGGTGTCCGACTTAAGGTCAATTTTTGGCCGAAGCCGAAGTCGATTTTTCGGTTTTTTCTATAACCTTCGGTCTAAGCTCATGTCATTATAATTATTAAGTCTGTATATTCGCAATCCTTAAAATTAGAAACTTGATAGATATTTAGTGTTTAGTAAGTATGAGCTTAATTAATCATTATTTTTATTATATTATTGTCCAATACTATTTTAGAATAAGCCTAATTAAGCTTACGGTAATAGGAAGAAAAATTAGTCGTTTTTGGAGATCGGATACAAAATTTTCCCGTCGACCAAATCTTCAGCCTTTTCTGTCGATAGCCGAATATATGGCCGAAAGTGCCACTGTGGCTGCATATGAGTAAAGCCGAAACCTAAACCTTGAAGCAAAACTTACATAAAAATAATATCAGCGATACCAAATTTTGCAGATTCGCCTGTTTGACAGCTTCTTTTGTTGACATCCACCAATAGCTGAAAGTCACTTTTGCTATTATATTTTTTTGTATTTTCTTCAAGAGCCAGTTGCAAGTCTTTATAAGTACACGAAGAGGGTAAACAAAATGCAAAGTATAGTTCGTTTCGCGTGCCTTTAGTTTTATCCTCCGAATAAACCTTGAAAAAAATTTATTATACAGCGTGTCCCAGGATTTAACATTATTTTATTTAAGTAAGTATATAGAGTTATTTAAAACTTATTTTTAGAAACTAAGGGTGATATTCACTATGTCCTTAAGCACTATTACTCTTAAAAAATGTCAAAATCATAAACTAGAGTAATTTTAATTGGTATTGTAATTTCTGTGGTACCTAATAAAGTGGGTGTTTCAAATTCGACTCTGACCAATGAGATCTCGGGAACTATAAAACACAAATACGGTTAAATTCAGGCAAAGTTGCAAATTTATGTAGCTAATAATATGCCACTTGAAAATTTAAAAAACTCCAAGTATTTCTGGAGACATCCGAGAAAAACCCAAATTTTGGAAAATTGTTTCTATTTCTTCCTACCTTTATTTGTAGAACTATTTTAAAATAAAGTGCACATTTACATTGCCACTTTTTCTTCGCTACATGATAGTTTTTCAGATTTGACAGCTGCCGTTTCATGTCTCTGTTAGCATCATCAAATATATTTATTTCTTTAAGCGCCCTATTAAATTTTTGCAGTTTTTGATAGCCCCTTATTATACCTTTTCAATGCTTTCTTAAAAGTTTTCTTTATATTTTAAAAAATCCGAAGTATAAAAGAAAAAGTTTTTCTGTCATCGTGATTTTTTTAGTCCGGTTGTACAAATCAACTTGTCATGTAAATGATAACTTAATGCATTGTTATTTACTTTGTCATTAAATACAAACGGAAAAAACATAATTAATAATGGTGACCAAGAGGAGACACCCGGACTCATAAACTAAAACTATTAATATGTGGACTCCATTCAAAGAAGAGCCGTTCGTCTTATTAATGATCCAACGCTCACAGAAAGGCTTCCTCTTCTTGCCCACCGTCGAGCTGTAGGGGATCTGTCGCTCTTCTATAGGTATGTTCACGGCTTCTGCTCAGAGGAGTTGGCCAGTATAATTCCTTCTCTGGCAGCTCCCAACGGAGCAACACGTAGTACAACTTTTATGCACCCTTTTACAGTTCAGTTAGAGAGGCCCCGAACTTCCCGCTTTCTTCGTTCCTTCATCCCTAGAGTGTCAAGACTATGGAACCTGCTGCCCGCAGAAGTTTTTCCTTCTCCTCCCAATCTCCAAAAATTTAAGTACCGTGTGAACAAACTCCATCTCACCACACTGAAGACACCCACGGTACGTTAGTACTTAGGCGTCAGCCTTCGTGGACTGTCCCAAGATAAAAAAAAATGTAGCAAGAGAAAAGTAAAAAGTTAAACATAAAATTTGTTTTAAACTTTTTCCAAATAAATCTAAAAAATAAACAAAAACGATTTTCCCAAATTTTGGTCTTTTTCGGATATACCCGGAAAGACCTTAAATATTAAAATATTATAAACTGCATATTATTAGTCATATAAAACTTTTTTTAATTTACTTGTCTTTGTATTTCCTATAATTTTTCAGATCTTATCGGGAAAGTCAGATTCAAAACACCAGCTTTATTTTCCTTAACGTAATAACCACACAAAATGATTACCCATCAATCAAAATTTTATAATTTTTATAATTTCATGATTATGCAACTATTGTATAAAAAGTAAACTTCTGCATCATATCTGTTGAAACAATTATAAACTATAAGTTTATTATAATATTAAATAATTACAATAAAATAACTAATTATGACTCCTACATAACTGAAGGACAGATAAGACAAATAAAAAAACGTAAGGAAATTGAAATTGTACGAACCATTACCTAGATTAATGACTGGTTTTTAATACCAATAATTTCAACTACGCCTTATTTATATTATTTCCTAATTAACCAAATTTAACGCCTTTAATGGCATAATAGAAATAGATTTATTTTTTATTAGAAAAATTATTATATTAGATTTTTTGTTTAACAAATACAATTACCGTAGCAAAATGCTTTATATTTATGACAATTACTTATCGATATTTTTTATATTTCTGACTTTTGTGGCAACTATGCAGTTTCATAAAACTACTGTACTTTTAAATTAAATAACTTAAACTAGGGTGTACAGGGTTATTGGTTATAAACGCACCCCCCATTTATCTATCTTAGGTAAAGAGATGGGTGAAAATGTTAAATACAAAAGTTGTAGGGTTGTTACTGAGGTTCTTTATTAAAGTTAAAAACAATTGAACGTCGCCTTTTTAAGATATGACGCTAACTTGCGTTTTTTTAAATGGAACACCCTGATATTATTAGCTTAAAAGAAAGATCGTTTTATCCCAAATTTAAAAAAATATGCATAGTCGACATTTGGTTTAGCCGTTTTCGAAATATTTCTTTTAAATATCATTGAGATATGGCAGTGACTATACGCAAAACTATGTATTTGCAAAATGGTCAGATATGCCTTGAAAACAAAACATTTAAGTTTCCATGGAAACGACATATTTAAGTTGTCATCATGTTTTAGTGTCAAAATACGGACAATTTAAAATGGGTTTTACTGAAGAAGAAAAAAACAAATTTATGAAATTTTCGTTAGATGTGGTTACAATCGAAAACAAGCACGTAGAGAATATCATCTTTTATATCCGGATAGAATTTTACCCAATGAACAACTTTAAAAGGGTATATAATAATGTTAATAATAGAAATTATTTAAGAACAAAGTGATAACAAGTCAAAGAAATAATGAAAATGATGACAGAATTAGACATTCTTCCATATTTCCAAGGTAACATTATATTTTTATAATTAATGAAGAAAAGCAATCCATAAAATTTCATTGATAGCTTTTAAAAAATAAAATTACACAAAGAAAAACATTAAAACCCAGTGCTATTTTTATTTAAGATTATTTTTATTTTAGAATACCCTGAACATTCTATACCAAAAGCTAGTAGAGAATTAAACTTGACTTTTTGGAAAATACAATCAACTTTGAAAAAGCACCATTTTCATCCTTTTAAATTTACAAAAGTTCAGTATTTATCAGAAGACAATAAACTAGCACTACTAGAGGGATATATAATAGAAGAAACAGGCATTATTGGGCTTCTACTTCTGGGTGGCAAACTCTACATGTATGGGCCGGCATCCTACAAGGAAAGATAATAGATCCTGTATTTTATCAACATGCAACGTTAACGGTATCAACAACTTTTGGAAAATATTTTAACTCCCCTACCACAAAATTTTCAGAGCTAAATGTCAATAACATAATTTGGCAACAGTAAGGGGCACCGCCTCACAACGTTGTTGGAGTAAGATATTTGCTCAATAACACATTTCCCTTATGGATAGGCAATTTGAAACAATTAGGTGGCCTCCTAACAGCCCAGACTTAACGCCGTTAAATACTTTTTTGTGGGGTGCTCTAAAAGAGAAAGTAAAAATTCACATAGAAATTTAAGCATACAAGAAATTCAGAATATTTTAATTCAAGATATTTTTCGTTTAAACACCGAAAACCAAGATTCCATATACGCAGCTTTGGAAAAACTAAAACGGGAATATAGACGTTGTATTTTGGAAAATGGTGGCCATTTCGAAAACTTTTATTTTTAATTTATGTTATTTTATATAGTGTTTTAGGCTAATTTTCTGTGATGACGTTGTTAAAAGGTGATATGCTTATTCTAAGATGTTAGAGAACTTTTCTAATATAGGGTGTATACTTAAATAAACAGAAAAGACCATGTTAACAATTAAATCCGTTCGCTATATCAAATAAATTATTTGATATCTTCAAGAAATAATAAAATGGACCCACCAAACTATATTTCACTATAATAAAATCTTTAAAATTATATTTTGAAAACGGCTTTTAAACAGAAATATTTCGAAAACGGCTAAACCAAATGTCGACTATGCATATATTTTTGAAATCGGGATAAAACGATCTTTCATTTTAGCTAATAATATACAGGGTGTTCCATTTTAAAAAACGCAAGTTAGCGTCATATCTTAAAAAGGCGACGTTCAAGTGTTTTTTGGTAACGTTATAAAAACACCTCAGTAACAACCCTACAACTTTTGTATTTAACATTTTCACCCATCTCTTTACCTAAAATAGATAAATGGGGGGGTAAATTTATAACCAATAACCCTGTACATTTACTTATATTAAGAATAAGAGGACAGATCTTCACATTTTTATTATATTACAATAGTCCAATTTTAAGAACTGTAAAAAATGTGAAATTTCTTAGGTCTATTAAGTCATTTAAAAAGTTTATTGTTGGGTTTTATTATACAGGGTGTCTGAAAAGTCTTAGCACAGGTTAATATCTCCGAAGTTAGTAAATACAGAAAAAGCTAATTTTGGTTAATAATTTATATACATGTAAAAAAAATCTACTTCTTAACGCATTTACAAGTTTTTTACCCTTGCAGGGGTGTCGGTATGTAGCTCATTTTGAAGGCATTTAAAAAACAAACATTGCTGTACAAACTAGAGGTCTCTACGATCACCAGTTCCCGATTAATAAGGATAATTAATAAATATCAGTCTAGAAGAACTGCTTTAATTTTTATTTTATGAGATGTTTAAAACGACTACCACCAACCTCTTGACAATAATTGAGTCTATTAAATAGAGCATAAGAGTCGAGCATAATTTCCAAATTTTGGAAATTATGCTCTTACGGTCAGAATTCGTGATGGTATAGTGGCGCACACACCCGTGATTCGTTGTCGTAGTTCTCTCAAGTTTTCTGGTTTTGTTAGAAATACCCCCTCCTTTACATAATTTAAAAAAAATCAAGGGGAGTGAAGTCCGGGGATTTTGGTGGCCATTCAATACGCTCTCTACCCCCAATCCAGCAGTGGCGGCTCGTCAGGGTAGGCAAGGTAGGCGCCGCCTACCTTGGAAAAATCTTAAATGTAATTTTAAAAAAAATATTATTTAATAAGTATATAAAATTATTATTTTTAAATTAAAAAGAAAATGGTTACCGCTGGAGGCAAAAGCGAACGGTCAAGCTACACAAAATATTATACCGTTGGTTTGCGACTTCCGACCAAAAGGCATTTCCACCCCTTATTTTGATATTCATACGTAACAAATCAACAATAAAGATGCCAATGATAGAAAAATCCGCCGACTAAATAAAATTGGGTTTTATTATTTTGCGGCGATTGCTCGGTCGCCTTCGCTTTGACCTTCGACGATCGTCGCACATCGATTATGAGATGCATGACAACAGGGTGGACAATTATTGGTTAGAGGCCGTGACCCGATACGACCTTTTAATTGCCCTGTATCTTTTTATCCAAATGAAATTTCCCGTATAAATTCTTACCGGTGCATTTTGGTTTCCGGTTTTAATCCTTTAGTAGTTTATTGGGTTTTTTTGAAGTTTAGGCAGGCCTTTAGTCGAGGAGAATTTGATTTTTGATAAGTATTTTTTAGCTATAAGTGCATGTTTCTGTTTTTGTTTGTAGTTTAAATAATTTTAAAAATGGAGTCAAACCCTGTGCATGACATAATTTGCTCGTTGCAAGAAACTCCATTTCCCATTTAAATGTCACAGTTGGTTAAGGGGAAGCATTCTTTAGGCAAAGTTTATTTTGTTTTGTTTACTCTCCCAAAGGTAGAAATAATGTTTTACGGGGCTTTTCAGATATAAAAAATTATCAGCTAGATTAAAAAACAATTTTAAGGGAGCTTATTTTTCTTTTAAAAAAAACTCTCAAACTATAAAAGAGCTTTAAACGTTTAAAAAGCTATGTCTTTCAAATTATATAATGAAGAAGTAAGAAAAATAGAATCTTATTAGGTTATTTTTTTTATTTCATTTGGCAAAACAAGAACTTTCTTTTAGGGCCATAATGAAAAAGATTATTTAATTTGGGCAATTTTAAAACAGGTTGAAATTCAACAGCATTTAAAAAAATTGTTTGAAATGTTTTTTCAAGTTTATCCAAAACTATCCAGAATGTTTAATTCATTGTTTTCTGAACACCTTTAAACGTAACAAAACGAAATAAGAGTTGTTTTTTTTTAGTACAAGCGACGATACTACGGATATATGAAAAATCCAGTGCCCTTATGTTGTTGGGTTTGTCGGTTTTTAAAAAACCGGTTTGACATCCAATTGATGTCTACTTAAAATACGTTTTCTTTTGTTAATAAAACTTTTTTGGTAATATTTTCTATTAAAAAAATAACAATAAAGTTAATAAAAATATGAGATAAAAGAAATTGGGCGGGCCCCAAAAATTTCGCCGGCGGCGCATTTTCCCCGGCGCTCCCGCCTATCCAGCTTTATGGATCGCGGGGCCACTGCAATCCAGCGACCAAAAATTCCTCACTAGGCATTGTCTTAGAGAAAATAAAGGTAGAGGTGTCCACCTGCTAAAAAGTCAAAAGCATCATTCTTAATAGTAGCTAAAATTTTGCAGGTGAATGCTTCTTCTGTTGTGTATAAGTGTCCGAAAAGATTTCCTTTAATAAAAAAGCGTCCTGACCCTATTACAAAATTCCGGCCCATACGTTTAATTAATCGGGATTTTGTCAGGCCCTTAATCCACGGGATTTTATTCACTTCAGTATCGACAACTGTGTCGATTAACTAAAATTTAAAAAAATGGCGTCCTAAACTATCCGATAGAGGTTGTTGTTGTTGACAGTTAAATTTCTAAGTTTCACAAAACTGGCCTTGATCTGACATCTTCATTAATTTTTGTCAAGATGAACTTTGAAATTTTATGCTTTTGTAAAATTTCGCCTTTGATTCCTATTACCGACATGGGAAGCTATTTTGCCACTGCTTGTTTTTGGTTTAATGGCAATTGTATAGTCTGTCCAAAGTATAACGGGGTAAGCTCTTGCCATCTTTATGGATTTACCTGCCGACGCAAAAAATTACGGATCGGTAGGATTAAAGGCGGACTTTAATAATATAAAGATTTATAATTTATCGTTTATTTAGGTAAGTATAATCCTAAAATTATAAAAAGAAATTAAATATATGCAAATTAATAAATTTATAACTGCATTATCTATAAAAATTACATTTTTTTAATCTAATTCCCGTTTCACTATCAGTGTCATCATTGAAATTAATTACAATAGGATTTTTGTTTTTTGATAAGGGAAAAGTAAAGTCCTCAATTTTTATAATTTTGTAGTGAATTTTTTTCTCTCAACTGGTATGTTTAAATAATTACTTTTTTAAATTTTAATTTTTTTTTATCAAATTTTTTTAACACTGGCACTTTTAAATAGGTTTTAACGTTTTCTATTCTGATCTTTTAAAAATTCCGGTTCCACAAAAAGCTCTATGGGTTAAACATACAGTGATGGAGGGCCGTAAAAGTATGCCATTTTTTTCAGCCAAATTTTTCACTATATTGTTTTAATTGCATTTAATTTGGACTTCCCAAAAATTTTTTTTGTAACTGAATTCAAAATAAATATTTTATTTTCTACAAAAAATTCCCGGGTTTCAGTTTTAAACTTGATAGCTGGGGGCTTTCTGCGGGAGACACGTAGAGCTTGCGTTATCTGACAATAACACTGAACACTGAACTTGTATCCTCCCTGATAATCCAAGCTAGAATCCTTAATATTCTTTGAACAACAGAAGCAGTTTGGACAAATCCCTCTTCTGAACCAGCGTGTATTATGGTAATGCGTTTCCTTTTTACAAAGGGGGCTTTCGTAAAAGGGTTTTTAGGTAAATTTTATTTTTGCTCAACAAAAATTCTCTTATTTGCATATTTTGGCAGATATTCGCGGAAAACTTATTTTTGGAACTTTGAGGGGCCATTTCAGCGGTTCCACGTCAAACCCTGAAAAATTTTTTTCTCGCTTGAAAGCATCCGCGAATACCTAAGAATTACGCCACAAATGAAAACTGTACAGATTTATTTACAGCTTTGGGTACTTTCAGGTCTTCAGTTACTGGACTAAATCTTTTTATAAAAGATGGGTCTACCCTTGCGGTGCGAAAGCCGTGAAATGCGAGTGTGGATGGTTTCGCTGCTTGGTGTTCGCGCTTTGCGGCGTTCCGCGACAAGAAAAACAATGGTGTTTTATTATTTTAAAACACAATTTTATATTAGAAATTTAAACAGAAACGAGTCAATTAACCAAAAAACATGTATCTATACTTCAAGTCCAAAATTTCTGTCAATGACGCATCGCTCGCTTTAAATTCCCCGGGTTGTGTGGGTAAAGGGAATAATTCAGTGGCGTATGCATTTTAGAAAAAAAAATGAAAAATTTCGTCAAAACATAAAATATTTTTTACAAGCAAAGTTATTTTCTCATTTTCATCAACCCTTTAAATTAGTACAGTCTAATTATTTGATGGTTTAATAAAAAATTGAATTTTTTGTAATTTTGCACCTCCTATTTTTTTAGGTCATAGAACACTAATTTGAGTTTTTTGGCGATTTTCAACGTTTTTTTCCAAAAAAAAAAAAAATTTTTTACGTTAATTTTTTTCCCTTTTCTAATTTTTTTTTTGCTACCCTGAAAAAATAATCAAACTTAACATAAAATAAAAAAAAATGTAAAAGCAGAACGATAGACAATCCGTTACACCGACTTGCCAATTCACCGATCTTGCAATCTTAATATTAAATACCATATTCACGCATTGCTTCATCAAAATATCCACTATAAGAACACGAAAGCTTTGAGATCATCAGCTTGTAGAATCAAATAACTATTTCGGGTCTTTCGTGTTCCATATTTTTGAACCCCTATCGAGAATATTTTTTTATCAAACATTGTGGTCGAGCGTAGTTCCCTACCTTATAAAAAAAGTCGGTAACAGGTCAACATTTTTTTAAAATTTTGAGTTGGTCGGACGTAAACGTTTTACCTGTTTTTTTGAAAATTAAGGTTTTTTCCCTTTACTTTTTAAAGGTTTTTTTTTTTTAAAATTAACATAGTATGAGTTTTTTAAATATGTTTTCGTGCAAATGAAAAATTTAAAGAATATGTCGTAAAATGGAATTAAACAATTAATTATTATTATTTTTTAAAAATAAGGAGCCCAAAAAAAGCTCTGATTCATGTTTTAAAGATCGAAAAGTAAAAAGTGTGCAAAAAATGGGGAAAAAACCGTTTTTCCCGTATCCGCATAATTACTAATATTGATTTTTTTTCCTTTTAAAACTGAATACCTTTCGCGAATTAACTTTTGTTAAAGTTGCCCCATATCTCTGCGGGATCAAAGTGGTTAGTTCTGGATTTCGTTCCCGAAACCATGGTAAACATTTTTTTCCATTATTCGTTCTTTTACGAATTGGAGGGTTTTTTTTAGGCGGATAACTAATTAGGTTGGTTAATAAAGTTTACAAGAATTAAAAAACACTTAACAACATAAATCTTTATATACAATTTATATACACTAAATAAAAAATAAACTATTATAAATTGGCACAAAACAATATCTATATACAATTATTAGAAATTTATAATATTTGAAAATACCCTGTAAGCAATTAAAATTTAAACACAAAATCTATAAAATCAATAATAAAAATAAATATAAAAGAAAAACCCTGTATACATTATTTTAAACCCATTTCAATTTAAACTAAAATTGTTTTGACTTTTTATTTTTCCCCATTCAAGTTTTATTAAATTGGGTGCTTTTAAAAATTTTGGTCTTGATTTCTTCTTGCGTTGCTAAAGGGGCCATGCTTTTGGATTCCTTTGAAAAGAACTGGCAAAAAAACTTTGGGTTTTTATTACCCCGTATTCGGGGGCCCTAAAATATTAAATAGAAATTTTATTTAGGGCTTTTTCTTTGTTAATTTGGGGGGGGGGAATTTGGTTTAGTAAAGCTTTTTAATTTTAAAAAATTTTTTTAATTTTGATTTTATTTTGGTAAGCTTTTTTTTTATAAACCAAAAGCAAATTATTTAAAAAATTTTCCCCCTTAAATTATTTTTTTATTTAAACTAAGAAAATGTTTTTTTATCCATATAAAACACTTCAAAATTTCCCTTTCTAATAATCTCCCTAAAAAGAATCAATTCCCCAAAAAAACCCCTCTTTTGGGTTATAATTTTTTGAAAACATTTACAATAATTTTTCTTATTTTTTTTTACCAAAAAACCCCATAATTCTTTTCTCAACCCAATATTCTTAAATAATTTTGTTTCCAACTGTTTTCCCCAAACCCCGGAAAAGCATTAAAACCAAAAGGGGTTTTTTAAATACAACACTTTTTAACCCTTTTAAAATTTTAAAAATTTTTAAAAAACCTTTTAATTTATATTTAAGAACAAAATTAAACCTGAATTTTTTAAGGCCAAATTTTTTTTTTTTTGAGATTTTAAATTTAACGGGGTTCCCAAATTGGTGGGGAATTTTAGGGGGTCTTGCCCCCAAGTAAAAAAATCGGTTAAAAGGAAATTTTTGGAAATTATTTGGGAAGCAAACCCCTTTCTACGGTTTACATTTTTTTTGGAAAAATTTTGAAAAAATGAAACATACTTTTAAAACCCCATTTTTTTTAAATTTAAAAATTTTTCAAATCTGTAAAACTTTTTTAAATTTTTTCGGAATATGACCGGTAGTCAATTTTTTTTTCCCCTTTTCTTTTTTTTAGAATCATCACCCTTTTTTTTTCATATGGCCTCTTGGTTTTTTCGAATAGGGGGCTTTTATTCGATTTCCAAATATAACTTTATAATTTAAGATTTTTAAAACCCTCTTTTATTTCAAAAAAAATTTTTTCTCTTGGGTTGATTCCGGCCGCATTTTTTGTAAAAAAAAAAAAAATTTTAAAATTGGCAAAAAGATAAAAAGGATTTTTACGAAATGGGTTAACGGGTAAACTAAAATTTTGGGCCCCTATGAAAAATAAACTTATGAATCATCATCAACTTTACTTTTTTAATGGGATATATTGATTTAACCAAAAAGATGCTTTTATTTTTTTTTTAACAATATAATAAATTTATGAAATTTGAAGTTTTTAACCTATTTCAAAAAACAAAAAAAATTTTTATTGGTTGATTTTGGCGAATTTCTGGGCATTAATATTTTACTCGGGCTTATTAAAATTTTTTTTTTGAAAAAGGTTAAATATTTAAAAAAACTTTATTTTGCCGTTTCAAACAATAAAATGAATATATTCGCAAATATTTCAAAAAATTTTTTCCCGAAAGGCAGCATCCCCAAACCCTACTTTCGAAAACTGGTTACAAATTGCTTAAATTGGAAGTTTTAAAACCCAAACCTAAGAAGTACGTTCAAGAAAATCGACAACGAGATGCGTTAACCAACATTTTAAAGAAAATCCAACATCTTCAGCCAGAGATGTTGATAGAACCTAAATTAACCATTCATTTGGGTAGTTAGAACTATTTAAAAAAAAAAATCGTTAATTGTTGAAAATATGGACAAAAATTTTTAATTTTAAGTCGTTATTTACATCTTCATTTTTATGGGAAAATTGTTTAGCCACTTTTCATTGTTTTTTTTTCCTTGTTTCAATTAACTTTTTACGTGTAGTTTTATTGTAACACGGGATTAACGTTATAGCTATGTTCGAAACCAATTTCTGTAAAATATCTGTTCAGCTTATCTATTTTGCCAATTACTAATATTTTATTGTTTACAAAAAAAAAAAAATGTTCGCCGGAATCAAGGCCATCTGGAAAAAATTGGTTTTTTGAAATAAATAGGGTTTTAAACTCTTAAATTATAACATTTATCATTGTTGAAATCAAAAATAAAAACACTATTGGCTGTTTAAAAAACCAATATGGCATCATGGAAAAAAAAAAGTTGATGATGATTCCAAACCCGAAACGTAGAAAATAAAAATTATCTCGGCCTATTCTCAAAAAAAGTTGTTTAAAAATTTTTCAGATTTGAAAAATTTTTATTTAAAAAAAAATGGCCGATTTTCGAAAATGCATGTTTCAGGTTTTTTTTTTAAAATTTTTTCAAAAACCTGAATAGAAAAAAATTAGTGAACGGGGTTAGCTTACTAACATAATTGCCAAAAATTTCCCCTTTAACCCGATTTTGTATCTATGTTTTTCAAACCCCCCTACATTCCCCCCCAATTTGGGACACCGTATACAATAACCTCTAAAAATATCATATAACAAAATTAAGGGCCTGAAAATGGCCCTAAAAAGAGCCAGGAAGTTGTTTTTTCTCTATTTTGCCCTCCTATCAATCTGTTTATATTTTTTTTATAAAAAGTAATTTCACCTAATTCTTTTGGATAACGGGGCTTTGGAAGGTTTTAAATATTTCCGAAAGTTCAATAAATATTTTTTAATTAGCGATAAACCCGAGCATTTTTAAAAACTTGAAAATCTAAAAAACCCCTAAGGAGAACACCGTTGTTTTACAAAAATACACAAGATATATTTATTAAGTCTTTGGGCAACACTTTTAAAGCCCCAAAAGGATTCGTTAAATTACTCTTTATAAAAAGGAACTGTTTAATAGAAGGGGCAAAATATCCCCTTTCCGGTTTTTAATTTTCTAGAGAAACAAAAAAAAAACAGGAAAATTTTTTACCGGTTCCTTCTTTTTCATATGGACTTTGAATATGAAAAAGTATTCTTCTTTAGGTAAGTAATTTTAAAATTTGTCCGTCCTCTTGGAAGTTTAAAGAGCTTGAGCGCCTTTGAAAATGCGGGACGGTGCAAAAATACGCGCCCGTTTATCCGGTTATCTCAAAAACTATTAAATTTTTGAAAAAAATGATAGGAATCATTTTGCAGATAATGAACTGCTCTTTATTGTCGTCTAACCATGAATTGCGTAAGTGCTATGTTTCAGAAGATATCTGCCAAAATTGTTGAAAAAACGGATTTCCGGGCTCTTAAGGGGCCATTTTTAGGCCCTTGCGGACATTTTTTTTTATGATATTTTCAGAGATTAATGTACACATTTAATATGAAATTTTAATAAAAAATTGTGACGGCCCAACCTGATCTTCAGGTTTGGGGTTTCTTCGGACTTCATTTACTGAACTCAGACGGTTCTATTTATACCATTGTTTCTTCGACGGTTTTTTTTTTTTTTATTCTAAAGACAATAGACAAAAATCACCGCTAAATCCTGTGTGAAAACAGAAGTTAAAATATATTTAAAAACACTATCTTGAGAAATTATGTATGATTAAGCTCTTTATATATCCCAAATAAAATCCTACAATAATTACAAAATTCTGTCTTTTTCAGATTTCTTTAAAGCCCACATTAAGCTAAAATGAGGTACTTTCCTCTCGTCCATTTAAAAAAGCACATAACTTTTCACTGTGTTACTTTAGATATTTACCATACCTAATTAGTAGGGTGGATCGAAAAACCCGTTTTTTCTGCAATGCAATTGTAATAGCGCGGAAAACTTGCATATAGGCGTCATTATAAAGAACAAAATATTTTATTTTTTTTTCAAAATTTAAAATCGCGCAAAGGCTTTAAGTTTAAAAAGGGGTTTTAAAACCCCCGGGAAATTTCAAAAAAAATACAAAAATTTGCCCCAAAAAAAATTTTTTGTACTAATAGTGAAAAAAAAAGTTTTTTTAGAGTGTCCTTTAAAGCATACAAAATTGTTGGACTCATTTTTGTTTAACTAATTCGCTAAAGGCCTAAAGTTGGGGGTTGTATCGTAAAAAGGATATTTCGATTTTCGACGACTTTTAAACATTTCCAAAACCCATAAATGTTTTTTTTTTATTTAAAATACTACAAAACCATTCAAAATAGTTTTCCCAATGCAGAGAAAATACTTTCAGACCTGTTATTCCGTAACTGTATTCCGCGCAAAAGCTCTAAATTATAGTATAAGTTAAAACCTACAGTCCCGTCCCGTTTTCCATATCTGATGAGTGTTTTTTAACCCACCAAGGTTTTTAATAAGACTCTAACAAGTAATTTTACAAAAAATGTATTACCAAATATATCCCTTTAAAAAGCTTTCAGCTCATTTCAACATTTAATCTGTGCTGAAATGACCCAGGCCACACGGGAGGACTTTGGGTGAAGGGAAGTCAAGGTTATTTACATAGAAGCTCCTTTGAATTCAGACATTAAATTAAATGTGGGCATCAGCTGTCTTGATTTTAAAGTAGCTCTGATATAACCATCTCGATTTTCATGCCCGCACACTTTTTCTGTTGCTTCTGTAACCAGTTTTCCCTCAACTGACTGGGTGTGGCAGGGAAAATTTGGGGGAAATTAAACTCTGGTAACTTTGTCTTTCAATAAAGAAGCAAAGTGTTCAGTTGGCATCTTGGGGAGTAGTGGCGGCGGGTAAACCAATCAATTAGTTTTTGGTTATTATGCACAAAATTTATTGGGGAAAATTTTTTTTAAAAAACTTTTTCCCCCATCCTTTTGCTGATGGCCATTTCTGGATTTAATGATTTTCCGTAGCCAAGTTCACTTTTGTGTGGTCTCTCATCCATTATCATGGCCAACATCATATTTTCAGGGGGGGAGAAGAATGCGTTCCTTTAAATTTTTGGATCAATGAATTCTTGATATTGTCCCCGGGATGTCTGTTTGGTTTGGTTGATTTGATTCTTTATTTCAAACCAAACATATAAAAAAATGTGAAAGATGGATCGAAGCATATTTTGAAGGTAGTTAAAACAAACAGATATCTACTGGACCAAACGGAAATTTTTATCCAGTAATTCAAAGGAACGCATTCCCCCGCCCCCCCCAAAAAATTGGGTGTTGGCTTTTGATAAGGGTTTAAAAATTTTAAAAAAAACCCCTTGGTACAGGGGGAAAAAATCCAAAAAAGCCCCTGAAGGATATGTAAGAGACAAAAAACCCTTTTTAAAAAAATTTTGTGCAAACGACTATCCGGGGAATTTTGTTTTTGGCAATTTTCAAGTTAACACCCCCAATACTGTCCAAGATGCCAACTGAACATTTTTCTTCTTTTTGAAAAAAAAATTTTTCCCAAAGTTTAATTTACCTCAAACCCCCCTCCCCACCCAGTCTTTTAAAAAAGGGAAAAATGGTTAAAAAGGGAGAAAAAAAGTTATATCAGACTTACTTTAAAATCAAGACGCTAATCCCCTTTTTATTCAAAGTCTAATTTAAAGGGGGGTTCTAAAATAACCTTTTCCCAAACGAACACATGCATTGTAAAAAAAATAGTTCTGTAAATATTGTAAATCAAATTCCCCCTGGTTGGTTGATTGGGTAGGTGGGGTGGGACTCGCCTTGCAGCCACCCAAACAAAATTAAATTTAAATAAAAAAAACAATTTTAAAAATTTTTTTTAAATTTGTAAAGTTTTAAAAAAATTTTTTTAAAAACACCCAAATGGAAAAGGGTTTTTTCCTGTTGGAATTTTTTTGGGGGCCTTTTGCGCGTCATTCAATAACGGGTTGAAAGTTTTTTTTCTGTTGGGGGAAAACTATTTTTGCATTTAAAATTTTAAAAAAAAACTTTTTTTTGAATTTAAAAAAATAAAATATTTTTTTTAGATAAACCCCAATTTAGGTTTTGGAATTATTAAAAAAAAAATCCAAAATTTTTTTTGAGCAAAAAGGACACCCTTTTTTCATTTGAACAAAAAATTTTTTTTTTTTTGACTGTTTGGTTTTTAAATTTTTTGAAATTTGGTTTGGGTTAAATTTTTTTAAAAAAAAAAAATTTTTTTGTTCTTTATAATGACGTTGCGCAATTTTTCCCCGCTATTAGAATTGTATTGCAAAAAAAACGCGTTTTTCGATCCACCCTACTAATGAGGTTTATAGGGTTTAAGCCTCCTTAATTTGTTTTTTAAAATGTAAACCTAGTTTATTATACATTTTTATTTCATTAGATCAGAAATAGAAATTAAATTGGCATTTATATTGGTGTTTTAAAATGATATGTAAATTTATTAATATATGATTATGTTCGACGTGTGAAACACGTGATTATTGGGCGAGGAATAAATTCTAAAACTGCACACTTTTTTTTATTAAAGTAACAAAACCTCTTTTATTTTATATGCATCTACTACTATTAATTATCCGGGAAACGCAGATCTTGTTCCCCGACCATTTAAAGACCAGAAGGCAAAGGGGGGCCCCAAATTTTAAAGATTTTATAATTTGGGTTAAAACGTGATATAGGGGTTTACCCCCGGGTGTTATAGGGGTTTTCCTTTTTATAGCCTCACACATATGGGGACTTCTTTAAAATTTATTTTCCCCACATTTGTTATGAAATTTATTGTCAGTGTCCATGTTGATTTTTAGTTTTCTTTTAATTTTTAAACGATAATTAAATATTTATTGTATACTTTTGACCCATTAATTAGTAAACATTAAAATAAAAGTTCTTGCTCTGATGCAAATATTTTGCACTAACTTTTTTTTCAGTTTAGTGATTTGCTTGATTTCGGATAAACAAATAATATAGGTAAGAACATACTTGAGGATTTTATCAAATATTGGTTTATTTTAAGAAAAAAAAATAGTAGACAAAGAGGATTTATTGAACAAATAACTCTGTTTTTAGTGATTTTAGGCTTTTATAACCGAAAAAACCCCCGGGGCCGGAACCTGGTTTTTTTTCTGTTGTACTTTATAATTTTTTTTTTAATCCGATTTTTACACTTTTTTTGCCATTTTATAGATAATTTAATTGGGAATGTGCTGAATTTTTTTTAAAGATGGTCATGTTGATAGGGCGCTATTATAACGGGGGGAAACAATGTGTGTTTTTTTTGACCAATTTTAAACACCCCCTAGAGATATTGGGGCTTTATTTTTAATACTGACAATTTTTTTTTAAAGTTACATGTAGTCCTAACATTTTTTTTTTTTGACCCATTTCGTTATCTCTAGTTTTTGAAGAGATACGATGTTTTTTAAAAAAACTCTGTTTTTTAAAGGGGTTTTTTTTGAGACAATTAAATTAAAAAATACTAAAGTTAAAAAAAAAAAAGTAACATGTATGACCCCTCTAGCTTCAATAACAGCGCGCATTCTCTAGGAAAAGTGAATAAGTGTGACGATTCTTTCTTGGGGAATTAAATTTATTCTTGGGAAAGTGTTTCCGTAGCTCTTGAAAATTCTTCCCCAGGGCGAGACGAACAGCTCTTTCAACTACCCAAAAAGTTCAATTGGTTCAAACCCCCGGGGCCATGCGGGAAATCTAACCGTCGAATGCCAACCCTTTTAAATATTCATTTACCACCCGTGAACGTGCCACATTATCATGCATTAGTATAA
Source organism: Listronotus oregonensis (assembly GCA_019359885.1). Lineage (NCBI taxonomy): Eukaryota > Metazoa > Arthropoda > Insecta > Coleoptera > Curculionidae > Listronotus > Listronotus oregonensis. Next base: position 23,574 of record JAHBCN010001149.1, read on the forward strand.
ATTGTTCCCGTTTAAAAGGGCAAATGGAACTATTGCCTCTTGAAGAATATTTAAAGGGGGATCGATGTGCATTTAGTCCTTATTCACAAATATGAGTTCAGTTGTGCATCAGTCAAATACCCGCCCACACCATAACGGAACCACCTTTATAAGATGTTAGCTCTGTTATGGTGCATTCGGCCTTTCATTTGGTCTCCTTACACGCTCACGACCATCCGGCGACCGAGACACACCCTCGACTCGTCTGTGAAGAGAACATTACTCCACTGCTCACAGCCCAGAAATGTTCTCTGGCAAATTTAACCGTTTCTCGATAATGCCGAAGTAATCTTGGTTTTTTGCCGGCCTACGGAACAAGGCACTTCGTTTAACCTTTCGAACCGTTTTGTCACTAATATTAACCTTACCACAAGGAAGCGATCGTCAGCTGCAGTCGTTTTTCTTTCTTTCTACCAGATCCTTGCCGTCTAGTAAAATTTCGTGTTTCCAACCTATTCCAAGCATCTTGAACTGTGGCCCCTGAAATCCCAACGTACGGCTACATAACTTTTATTATGACCCTCCTCTATTAGAGTAACAATTTTTGCTACGTCTGTTATAGTTAACACCATGCTGACACCAATAACTATTACAACAATTTTGAGGGCTGTCACTGTCTAATACTTATAACAATTACATAAGTTGACTTGATTTAAAAATGACTTGTGATCTAATAAAATATCGTAATTTGCAGAGTTTTATTAAAAACATCGTATCTTCAAAACGAAATGAGTCAAAAAGAAAATGTTAGGACTACATGTCACTTTGTCAAAAAATTGTCAGTATTAAAATAACAGTCCCAATATCTCCACAGGGTGTTTAAAACTACGGTCAAAAAACACACATTGATTCACCCGGTATAATAGCGCCCTTTCGAACATGACCCATCATTGAAAAAATTAAAGCACATTCCCAATTAAATTATCTATAAAATGGCAGAAGAATTGTAAAAATCGGATTAAAAACAAAAAAGTTATAAAGTATCAAACTTAGCAAAAAATCCAGGGTGCCGCTTTTTTTTGTCCGGGAGTTTAGATTAATAAGGTATAACGCCACTGTATGTTACAAAGTTCAAAAATAAGAGAAAATAAGAGTTAGTCCAGGAAACGAACAATTTTGCCTAGCAATTTTTTCAAAATGCATAGAATTACTTAAAATTTTGACAGTAGGTAGGTAATGGTCCAAGGATCAAAATCTATATCATGCTGAAGGGTGCCTTTACCTTGAGGGTGGTTGCCAAACCATCTCGGGGGTGGAATTTTGTTTTATATTTTGACATCATCAAACACAAAATTTTAGAGATGCAAAGGCAAATAACGCAAAATCTACGTATTTTTCGATAAAAACTAATAACACCTTTTATTAAGCATTTGCAAAGACCTTCCTTTAAAAAAATATATGTGGTTGTATCATAAAAATTAAGTGAGTTATGATTAAAATAAAATTATTCAAAAATTTTTTAAGTGCAAAAATCTTCGAAAACAACCCCCTAATTACCACTCTAATTAAAATGATTGGTAGCCCTTTTTTAATTCTCTTTATCTATGTATCGTAAATACATTTTAAAATTTTAACCGATTTAAAAAAAAAGCTGAAAGTGAAAGTCAAATTTCAGAATTTTAATAAAAAATGACTTTTTTTTAAAGATAACTTGAAAACAACGGGCGATACGTAAAACTTACTAAGGTGTTAAAGTTTAGCTTTTTAAATTACAAATATTTTGCTTTTTTTAATTTACTGTATGACGGAAATTAAGTGAGATATAAACGTTTAAAACGCTTGTGTATAGACGAGCACTACCTTGTTTCAGCACTTTAAACTCAGCCCTTTAAAAAAGTAAGGATTTTAAACAGTTTTAATATATAGGACCTTAAAGAACTTTTTAACACAAAAACTGAAAAAGTTATGCTTAAAAAAACAATTTTTTTGAAGCATGCTAAAACAATTCAATGCATTTTTTAAAAAATCCGCGGTTTTGTACTATTTTTTGCATTGTAATATTGTAAGGGTGGAGTTTTGAGGATTAAAAAATTACAAAATTAAATTAGTAATACTTTTGAGCAGTCACATTTTTTAATTACAACTCTGTGACAATATGTTAATATTTCTAGGGTAAACAATTTTTTTATTAAATCATAACATGGGTTGATTTTCAAGGGTTGAAATATATTAAATAATATTTTAAAAAATGAAATAGGTACTTGTTTTTTAATTTTTATGAGCCTAATTTTATGTGACTTAAACTTTAATATGAAAGTTTTAAAGGTTTTTGCAATGAGGGGTAGTTTTTACCCCTAAAAAATAAAAAGCGACCTTTACCATAATGAAGATTTTGAAGAGGAGGCTAATTTAAGCCTGATTCCAAATTTTCGTGCAAAACACTGTGATAATATATTACAGGGCTAGTCATTTTTTTCTAAATCATAATAGGGGTTAACTTTTAAGGGCTGAGAAAAACAAAATACTACTTTTTTAACTTATTTAAGTCAAATTTAAATTAACTTAAGCTTTAATGTATAGTTTTATAGGTTTTGGCAATACAGGGAATTTTCACCACTTAAAAATTTAAAGCGCTCATAATAAAGAAAAGGGTAAGTTCAGCTAAATCCCGAATTTTTATGCAAATCTATGCATTTTGAAAAAATTGCGAGGTTTTGCACTTTTTTCAGCTTCGTTTTCTGGACTAAGTGACACCAGTAGTTGGTCTATCTTTCTTAGTAGCGGTTCTGTGTCTCTTGTAATGTTACTAATACAGTACAATCAATTTTTGTCAGTTGTAAAATTGACAGGTTCATATTATGGCAGAAAAGTTAACTGCTACTAGGTCCATCTGCTCTGTACTTATAAAAGTAACAAAAATGGCTAAAGAAAAATATCTATGCAGACAAATCTTATAACTGTCAGTGGTAAACAAAAAGTGATATTATGAACGAAAATATAATGAATTTATTAGTGTTTATTTTGGAGAGTCGCACTTTCTATAGGCGCCTATTGCCAGGACATTTCAGGGATGATTTCATTGTCTGTCTTAAATTAAAAAAGGTCTTTTATTTATTTTGCGGTCACTCGAAAGGTAAAAAACCACGAAGTGGGTAGGTATATATCGACCTGAGTCCTCATCTATTCCACAAAATATGGTCTCTACAAGGAACCATATCCATGTGTGAGGAAGCCCAAAAAGGTGAAACACACTTTTACATTACTACCAAAGGGTAAGTTCCTCTTTGGTCTTCGGGAGTTGAAAGCAAGGTTGTTCCACCTTTTAGATACTACATAAGTTCTACAGGGTGTCCCAGAAGTAATGGGACACAGAGCAACAGCAGATTCCTTAAGTCGAAATAATGCAATTAACGTAAACTTTTCCTATTTCAAAGTTGATAATAGTTAAGGTGTCAAACTTTTAATTTTGTTTTCATTTTTTTGTAATTATTTCTTAACTAAATGACATAGCGGCACAAAATTTGGAATTTAGGGGTTCTTTGAGGCGAGAAATTTAAATTCGTCCATACTTTTGATGTTGCTAGTACAGGATGCTATCTACGGCCTACCGCACTTACACGCGTATTAGATGACATAAAAAAAATTTAAGCTTAGGGTATTGACCTCTTTATTCAAAAAGGAGTTACTATAATTTCCGCTGCGTTAAAAATGTATATCTCATTTAGGTCTCTTGGAGCAACTGTTTTCGAGATAAACGCACTTTAAAGGATCTCGCAATTTTCCTATGGAAAATGGATTTTGGTCAATTGTTTTTAAACTTTGCAAAATAATAATTTTCAACACGCTGATCAAATGTCTCCACAGGCACAAAACCCAAAACGCCTCTAACCCCTTCAAAATCACCCTTAAAGGTATCCAAAGCCCCAGTGACCTTTAAGGCTGGTTTTGGGGTGTTAAAGGGGTTTTTGAGAATTGTGCCCGTAGAGACTTTTGATCAGCATCTCGAAAACAGTTGCTCCTAGAGCCCTGAATTGAGTATACATTTTTGACGCAGCAGAAACTATAGTAACTTATTTTTTAATAAAATAAGTGGGGTAGGCCGTAGCTGGCGCTCTCTACTAGCAATATTAAAAGCATAGACAAATTTGAATTTCTCGTCTTAAAGAACCCCCAAATCCCCAATTTTGTACAGCTATGTCATTTAGTTAAGAAATTATTACGAAAAAACGAAAACAAAATTAAAAGTTTGACACCCTGTATCTTAGTAATTATCAACTTTCGGATAAGGCAAGTTTACGTAAATTGCATTATTTCGACCTAAGGAATCTGCCGCTGCTCTGTGTCCCATTACTTTTGGGACACCCTGTATAAGCTATAAACGGGTTTTTAACAGAACATTTTTTAATTAAAGAGTACAATACAATTAAAATACTTACTGCAAGCTTTTCCCACATAGATTCATTGTAGTACTGTGAATAGTCATTCATTTCATAGAAACTGCTACCATGGGCGACGTTAATGTCCTTTGGAGGCAGAATGGTAAATTTAGCAATACAGTATTTTCCCAAAAATTCCTCATTATTGTAAGGAACTTTAATTTCGACGCATTCATCAAAATTGCCCATGTCATGTGAAGATCCAGATAAAATTCCACTTGGCATTTTTCCTGATGCATCAAACACTACCGGAAAACAGTAAATTTTAAATACTGCTCAAAATGAGTTTGCAATTAATTGTACAATATGAGATCATGCGTCGCACGAGCAGAATGACTCATTTAATTTTGTAAGTAAGTGAATCAGAATAATCCAAGACATTATTGGTACATTAAAAAATCCTTCCCAAGAACACCCCGGCTGCCCCAAAAAACCGTGGCAATTTCTTTACCGGCTGAAGACACTAACCTTGCTTTTCTAGGGAGTTTAGTCGATTTAGACTTGTACTTTTTAAATTTGGCATAAAATGGCTAATTTAGTTGACGCTACTAACACTAATTTGTAATATTTGTGACATTACGAGGACAGATATTTGTCTTAGAGCAAGAATTTTTACTTCTCTTAAATCTTTTTAATTTAAAAAGTATTTCAAACTTTTATTCTTTAGAAAAAAAAAATAAAATCATGTATAAAAGTTTTTTTCCAAAAAGAACCAAAAAAATAAATTTGAATTTTATGACCCTCCATCACCCTTTCAAAAATTATGAAAAAATTTATGAAGTTAGATTTACTTAAGACACATCACATCTTTTTTTTTATCATAACGTGGGCCAATGTTTTTTGTTAAAAAAATATTTAAAAATTTTAAACCCTAAAATAAAATTGAATTTCCTGCCAAAAATGTTTCAAAATAATTGTGCTTTATCCACGCTTTAAAGAACTTTAATTTGGCTCAAGCAAAACTAAAAAATCTATTAATGCGGCTGGGATATTAGAAAAAAACGAAAAATCTTCATAATTTAATAAAATGCTTTCTAAAACACCCACGTAAGTAATAAAAAAAAACAAAAAAAGCACGTCTTTTTGCTGAAAAAAATTATCCGTATTCCTTGAATGATTCTAAGCAAGTTTTGTTAAATCAAATTTTTCATGCACCTTTTATGAGTAAAAGACATGAAAATTTTCGGAACATTATACGATTTGTAGAAATAATAAGGAAAAATAAAAAAATAGTCTTGTGAGGCTTATTAGGAGAAAAATTTTGAGCAAAAAAATGTATGTCAATAAACAATTTGCGCTCCCCATGATCATTTTTGCGTCAAAAATTATTTTTTTTTTCAAATTTTGAAGACAAATTTCCGAAAAATAAAAAAACCCAAATCAAAAAAACCAAAAAAAGGGATAAATAGGCAAATTCAAGACGAGAATCTTAAAAAAAAAATGCACATTGTCGCTTTGTCTCACTGTGCGTCGTACCAAAAACTTTATACGCCAGTTTAACAATTATTTAACGAGAACAGTTAAACTGGCTAAGATATGCACGTATTCTACATACCCCATTGCAAAAATTTAAAAAGGGAATGGCCGTCATTTGTTTATTTCTGAAAATATAATTCTGGGCATTATTTGCACCCTCCCCCTTGTAATAAAAGTTAAAAAATTTTTGGTTGATGAAAAAAAATTTTTTTTTTTTGGTAAAACCCCTTTGGGGTTCTAAAATATAACTTTGATTAGAGCGCTTACGCAAAAAGTGTAAAATAGTGTACACTTTTTCTGAATTACAAACAGACCTATAATCCAGACTAAAGAAAAACCAGCAGCTTTTCTGCTATCAAGGACTCAATAATCATCGAAACGTAAAGCTACAGTAGCAATCACTGTTTCTTGCTACATATGATCTTTGGATCTCTTAAGTGTAAAAATACAAACATTTCATGTAAAAATCAGAAGTAGGGTCTATTTTTAACCAAACAAAAAGTCGCTAAACGTTGGTTTTAATGTAGAAAAATGTGCAATCCATTTTAATTTTAAGTATTGTCAAAAATGTATATTTGTGTATCGATCATTGGTATTGTCTAGTTAATTAAAGAGTGTCTGTAATACAGACCTACAAAGAGACAGATTTTATGAAATTAGAAGAACAAACAGACCTATAATCGAGACTGAAGAAAAACCAGCAGATTTTCTGCTATCAAGGACTCAATGATCATCGAAACGTAGAGCTACAGTAGCAATCACTGTTTCTTGCTGCATATGATCTTTGGATCTCTTAAGTGTAAAAATGCAAACAACATTTCATGTAAAAATCAGAAGTAGGGTCTATTTTTAACCAAACAAAAAGTCGCTAAACGTTGGTTTTAATGTAAAAAAATGTGCAATCCATAATTTTATACGCGTGCGAATTTTGGATGAGACTATTTACTACATAAAAATAATTCAGCCCAAAACTAATTTTGTAGTCACCAGTTATACATACATATATATATATATATATATATATATATATATATATATATATATATATATATATATATATATATATATATATATATATATATATATATATATATATATATATATATATAAAAGAGAGAGAAGGGTAGTCTTGCCTGACTAGCTAAACAAAAATTTAAAGTTTATATTAGTATCAGGTTCCTAGAGGCTTGTCGCTTTTTGTGCTACTCGAAAGTTTTCGAAAACTTTATTTTCTTCTCAGGGCTACAATAATGGAAGTACAATTATTGAATGAGCTGTTTATATTAAGAAAAGCAAAAAAAAAAGAAAAAAAAAAACATTCAAAAAAAAAACAGTTTTAAAAATAAATATACGGGCCACTACTTGAGCTACGGCTACCAATTGGGTGGAACTCCATTGGGTGAAAATTTTTTGTAATATTATTTTCTTATTGTTCCATGCCTAATATGTTAAAAAATGTAAATAATTTCAAAATGTGTACTGGTTTGAAGGTGTGTACTTGATATGATAAATTAAAAATGAAATATGAATGTTGTGCTTTTTTAGTTGTTAAAGAACATTTTCAGTTGAAGCAACATAGGGTTAGTTAAAACGTATATTCGTGGTGATATTTGTGCCAAAAAAACCTTGAGTTGGGAAAGTAAATTTTGGGCATTTGATCACAAAATGTCTTACGTAAAAGAAGGAAAAGAAAATCCAAAATAAAACCACAATATGTAAATCTAACATCCTGCCGGTGGTACTGATATTTGAAATTTAAAGAAAAAACGTCAACAAATTCATGTCGATATTTTATAATGTGAAATTTCTTTTCGACTGTTAAAATCGACCTAGAACGATTGTTGACGGAGCACACCTGTCACATGCGTCCGTCAACCATACTCCAAGCTGATGTTTATAAGCATGAGTGGATGTTGAAGAAAAAAAAGGAAAAGAAGAAATTGTGATTTTGGGGGAGAGTCAAGGAACAAAATCACAATTTTTTTCTTTTCCTTTTGTTTTCTTCAACATCCACTCACACTTATAAACATCAGCTTGGGTATATGGTTGACGGACGCATGTGACAGGTGTGCTCCGTCTGCCAGTATCCATAGTTGCCTGGGTTCAATTCCTAGGTCAATCCACTGGCAATGGATTAGATTGGAAGTACGAATTTTAACGGAGAATCTCCGAATAAAATTTCACATTATAGATAATATAATTTCATAATTGTTGACATTAGGTAAAATTTTTTTCTCTTTTTCTTAGAATTTCAAATATCAATCACATTAGTAGTTACCCTTAATACCTACCAACATGGAGGCAGGGATGTTAGACACATATGTGGTTTTGTTTTTTGGTTTTTCTTTCTTTCTTTTTTTTCTTTTTTTTACCTTTTTTTACGTAAGACATTTTTGTGATCATAAATCCTACTTAGATTAACCACTTTCAAGTTACTCAACGCCTATCCAAGGTTTTTTGTAAATATCACCGACCAGGTATAGTTTAACTAACCCTATGTTAACTTGAACTGAAATGTTGTGGTCTTTAGCAACAGATTAATATAAAAAACACAACATTCATATTTCTTTAATACCATCATATCAAATTTTACTACCTTCAAAACCAGTACACATTTTTCAAAAAATAAAATTATTTTAACATAATAATTAATAACATGGAACAATAAGTAATATATTACACAAGAATGCCAACTGTTTTTCACACAATGGAGTTATTTTCCGCTTAATGCGAGTAGCAGTAAGTAGATATTGTCATATTTAATTAAAATAAAAAATTTTTTGATTGTTAAAAAGATAATTTATCTTTCTTAAGGGAAAGATTTTTTTTTCAATGTTTTTTTTTCTTTTTTTCTGCTTTTCTTAATATAAGCAAGCTCATTCCCTAATTGTACTTCCATTATTGTAGCCCTGAGGAAGAAAATAAAGTTTTTTGAAAGCTTGGAGTAGCACAAAAGCATTTTCATTTAACAAGCCCTCTAGACTGATACCCCAATAAACTAAATTTGTTATATATATATATATATATATATATATATATATATATATATATATATATATATATATATATATATATATATATATATATACAAAAAGTATAAATATAAATTATAAGTATTGTCAAAAATGTATAGTTGTATATCGATCATTGGTATTGTCTAGTTAATTAAAGAGTGTCTGTAATACATAGACCTACAAAGAGACAGATTTTATGAAATTGGAAGGATTTCAGCTACTAAAATCCCCCAAAAATTATATACGGGAAGTGCCTTATTAAAACTGAACCAACTACTTACTTTCTGTTGCCCATATTTTTAACTTCTTTAGTTCTTCCGCATAAAATAAACTGTGATTCCTGCAATTATCATTTTCCGAATTGATCGTAGGAATATACATCTGCAGAACATTCCACTCGTTCACAATTTCCGAAAAACCACCGAGTAAATTTTGCGAACTACCCGCAGAACGTAAAAATAAAATTAAAAAGAATGGCTTAAGCTTTAATATGTTCATGATTCGATTGCTGGAACTGCAAAATGCAAGAAAAACGTTCCCTTGATTCTTATATGCATTTTATTGCACTTACAGACCGAAAGTATTTGATTTTATAATAATTGTGAGTTAACAGATTAAAAATATTAATCAAGTGGAAATAAGCAAAGTGATAGGCGGAAAGAAAAATAACTATTCATCCATTTTGTTTCACAATGAGTAAGTGTTGCGAAAAGGATTTTCTTTGTAAGGGAAGTTTTAGTCGCAATACTTTTATATACATTAAGGTGGTATATTATTTCTTAGGTAAAAATGCCTATATTAGCGAATATACTATTAAGGGGGTATTCTAGTCTAGAAAGAAAAAAAGGGTATTTCGATAGTTTTAATATATATATATATATATATATATATATATATATATATATATATATATATATATATATATATATATATAAATTAATTCGGGGAAAAAAATGCCTAGAAATTTTTAAAGGGGGTGATTTTCATAGAAAAATAAAAATATAGCTTGGAAAAGTCGAGATCTCCAAAAAATAGGATACAGTGAGTTCAATTTTATCCTGTTTTTCTTTTATATTACTTTTATTCTTCCATCAATTTAGTTGATTTTCGGTTATAAAACTATTCTTTGGGTTTCTTTGTACTTTAAAAAAGTAGTTCTTTGAACACCGCTACGGGTCACTTTACCTGAAAAACAAAAAAATTTTTTTACTTCCTATCTTTTTTTTTTGGACAGATATTGCAAATTCGAATACACCACCTTAAAAACAATTAAAACTCAAAAAAATTACTCTATCAATGTCGTAAACCTAACCATTTACCACAAATCGACATCAAAATTTTTATCTGTTTCATCCCAAAATTTAAATGTATTGGAATGAAATCAACAAATCAAGTCCGTTCAAAATTTTTCAAATTTTTCAAAAAATTTGGGTTTCATTACGTTGGTTTAAAATAATTTTTTGTGTTAAAAACATACACTGCTATAAAATGGAACGAGAATATTCACATATGGGAATGCAGAAGAGACCCGGCAATTTATATTTCAACTTATCCAGAAAAAAATGCTCCATGTGCATGAACTTCTAACATTCCAAAACGACTTGGGGAGATAGGTTTTTCAAAATTGGGTTTTTTTATAAAGGCAGACCAGGGGATGTTAGAACTGTTGAAAAGAACAAAAGTTATCGAAAGAGAAGAAAATCCCAAATATTAGCACAAGGAATCTGCGTAACAAGAGGGGAAATTCTAATTCTACAGCTTGGCAAATTCTTCATGATGAACCTGTCCCCATTTTATGTTCAGATGGTAAGGACTTTATGAGGGTGACTCACAACTTTCGACTGGACATGTGCAATGTCTTTTGGAAAATATGAAGAAAATAACCAATTCATCGTTAATTTTTTTCAAGGCGAAGCAGCATTCACGCGAGATGGGATTACAAATTTTCGTAATACCCCAAATGGTCTTATAAAAACCCCCCGTCATTGTGGAAAAACAGCATCGTGAAGGGTTTCGTTGATTGTATGGGCCAGAATTGTGGAGATCATCTAATAGGACCTAATTTTATGACGGACTGTTAAATAGACAGGTTTATTTAAATGTTCTTAAAACAATCTACCTAACAGGGAAAAAAATTTCCCCAAAAAAAGTTAAACATGTGACTACCCCTTCGGATGGCGCTCCACCCCATCCCAAAGGTTTCTTTTTTTTTTGGGCCATTTGAAAGCTTTGTCTGTAAGACTGGTAACTGATATAAATGATTTGCGTCAACGGATAATGAAAGGTTGTGATATTATTAGAAATACAGTTGGTATATTTTTTCGCATAAAAAAATATTTTAAAAAATTGAAAATGTATAAATGAATAAGGGGGGGCATTTCAAAATATGTTATAATTTTTTTTTTTATAGAATCAATTTTAAAAGTTACCTTTAAAGATTAGTTACATATTAAATTAGTGTTAATTTTTTTGTTGACAAATTTATTAATAAATAAAACTTTTAAAATCATTATCTGTCAAATTCATTAATACAAGGCGACTTGATTTGTTGATTTCATTTAAATACATGGTTAATTTGGATGAAACTGATAAAATTTGATGTCGATTTGTGGCTAAATGGTTGGTTTATCACGAAAAAAGGTACATTTTTTTTTAAGTTTTTAATTGTCTTTAAGCTGGTGTATTCAAATTTGCAATCTGTCCAAATAAAAAAGATAGGGAGAAAATAAATTTTGTGTTTTCGGTAAAGTGACCTCTGCGGTGTTCAAAAGAACTGCTTTTAACGTACAATATTGGAACCAAAAGATCGGTTCGTATGCCTAACATCAACTAAATTGATGGAAAAAAAAATTTAATATGGCGGAAAAACAAAACTAAAAATTGAACTTGGCACCCCTGTATCTTCGAACCATGAAGATCTCACTTTTCCAAATGACTTACTAACATTTTTTTTCTATTAGAATCCCAAAATTTCCAAACCCATTTTCCGAACACCCTGTATATATATATATATATATAATATATATATATATATATATATATATATATATATATATATATATATATATATATAAATATAATATATATATATATATATATATATATATATATAAAATATATATTTATAATATATATTATATATATATATATATATATATATATATATATATATATATATATATATATATATATATATATATATATATATATATATATATATATATATATAAAAGACATTTTTTTTATGTTTAAAAGTAATTTCAATGAATTTTTTAACTTTTTTTTACAAAACATAACACTTTTTATTTTAATATTATATAACCACCATGATTAATTATGATCAAACCATTTATAGATTTAACAGAAAAATAAACATTGTTATGGTGCATTATTAAACTTTGATTTCGGATCAATCGGTAAAAATTTCTTAAACTTTTGGACGCAATATGAATATTATAATTAGGTTTAGGTAGGTTTAAAGTGGGTATAACACCCTTCCACCGCGACCGATCGGTTTATTGTGGCTATATATATTATAATTATTCTCCTAATATTTTACTAACAAAAGTTTTTTTTCTAAAAAAAAATGTTGGCAAGAAAACGACAATATTTTTAAAATATTCAATGGTTAAAAGAAATTCCTTAAACATATAAAATCAACAGAAATGTTTACCAATTACGTAATTTTTATATATTAATTTTTTTATATTCATTATAATGTCTGGACTACATAACGAAAAATATTAAAATTATTTAGCATGTTTTTAAAAAAATATAAAAAAAATCCTAAAAATTTTGACGCTCGCTACCGGAAGTACTCGTAATTTTAAATATTTCAGAGTTAGTTTAAATTCACATTTTATTTTGACGTCAGAAGTTTGTCATAAAATGTTGCACATCTATTTTTCAGACACACTATCTCAAGACCAAATATCTGATTTTACAAAACAAAACAACAGCACTAAAGTGAAAATTTACATGAATTTTAAAACCAGCCTCTCTTGGAGTATCACCTGTTTACATAAAAAACAAGATTGACTTGGCAAAAATTTTACCTGAATATCAAAGTATATATTGAATACAAAAATTATGTTTATTTTGAAATGGTTTTATTATTGTACAATAACGATTTTTGTGCGCTTTTTAATATTTTGAATTAGTTTATACAACTTTTATTATACTACATAGAAAATTTATTTTAAAGCTTCACTGCGGAAAGGTATGGAAAGTCAATTAATAAAATACCTACTTAAAAAAAACCCAAATTTAAAAAAACAATAGGGGGAAAAGTTTTTTATTTTGTGCTTTCTTTTAAAATTAGTTCAATCAACTTATAATTAAATATTATACAATCCTTTATGCGATATTTATTCCTTTCTTCCTTTATTGTGGTTTAAAGTCAGCGTTTATAATAAGCACACAAATTATAGCTAAAAGGTGAAAAATGCAACCCTAACTTCTTGACATTATTTTTATTAATTAAGTCAAATTTAAAAGAAAAATTAGTAAATATTAAATATTCTTTTAACTAAAAAACCTTGCAGAAAAACTCAATGTAAGAAATAAAATGAGTAGGGTTTTTATATTAATTATTTTATTTATAAAAATTTAATTGTACAGTAGTTGGTGGACATTTACTATGCAATATTATTTTTTTTACATATTACACTGTGAAATTTATCTATTATTGTCTATTTACTATTTTGCGTTTAAAACGCAAAAAATGGTGTTTATTTATCAAAAAAGTACGTCCTTATCGTCAATTTATGGTTCTGATCACATGTAGGAAAGAAATAGAACATTAAGTTATACGGTGTCTTTTCATAGGATTCTACTGAGTGTGCTAAACTTGTAGTTCTCTAATTTTGTTTACTAAACTGGTTTTTTTTTTTTTAATTTTGTTTTAAACGTATTGTAAACTTTAAAATGTTTGCATGGTAACTTATCCACATTTGAATCAGCATGATTTTTTTTTAATAATAAAGTAATTGACATCCCATGTGTTAAGTCACCTTTTTGAGTTCAAAGAATAAGTAATCGTTTAAAAAAAAAAAAAAGCAGGATCTTTAATAACCTTAAACTTTATTAGTCAGATTAACAATTTATTTGACATTCCAAGTTTAAACAGGCTAGACTCGAAACAAGTTAATTTTGAAAAAAAAATGAGTAAACTGTTATCCACTTTAAATTTTATGCAAAAGAAAAAAAATAAAAAAACAAAAAAAAACGGAACCAAAAGTTTAGTAATAATTTATGTTGAAAGGATAATAAAAACAACATCGGATAATAACTTCCTTAAGTTTAAAATTATGGAAACAAATTTTATTAACACGTAACCTATTACTTCAAAGGATGGTTATGATATTTTATTAACCACACCAACAGACTTATTACCAAATGAAATTTCTAAATATAAAAGAAATTGATAGGATAACTTTAAATGTACCAGGCAAAAGTATTAAATAAATAATAATACCTACACTTAGGTATTTGTTTAATATTTAAACATTAAAAATTACGTTTACGCTTCCATGCTTATTATTAGTATTTTTTGTAAGATTCAACTTAAAAGTCCCAGTTAATAGTTTTAGTTTAGTTTTGCTGTTTGATAAAAAATTAAAAGATTTTAAAAACGAAATAATGCGTTTTTTAATAAAATATTAATTATATTTTTAACCTTATTTGTTTCTGATGTTTTCTTTTTTAGAGAAACCACAAAATTAGTAACCTTAATCGTAAACATCGTTTTATGAAAACTGACAAATACAAAAGAAATTGCATTTTTTTTAAATCCGAAATCAATACCGGCATAATAACACAGGCCCACGAAAAAATAAGTGCTGTGTGCTGGGTGTCGGACTAAGATTTTCTGGCGTATTTTTTTCTGCTGATCACGTATCTGAAGTCAAAACTGGGGGTTAAACAGCAAAAAATCGAGAAAACCCCAAAAAACGGACACGGTACATTTACCGGCAGAAGCCTGCTACCACGGAATGTTTGGACCACGACTCTAAACATTTTTAATAAGATAAATAATTAAGAATATATAAATAAAAATTTAATTTTTGACCAAAAATTTCAGTCTAAAATAGGGAAAAATATAGTAATTTTTGACTTGTTTAAATAATAAATTATTTATAAATATACCAAATCACTTAAAATTTGCAAAAAAAAATCCAAAAATAAGAAAATTAATTTTCAATTTTTTTCCAGAAGTATACCCTAAAAAAATCCAGATAATTCGGTTTTTTGATTATAACTTAAAAAAATGCATTTAGACAAACAGGTTGCATAACTAAAACTAAAGGTCTTTCAAAAATACATTGTTTTTGTCATAAAAGGTTTCGTGTATCTTTTACAGTTTTTAAGATATTGACGTTTCAAATTTAAAAAAATCTCTAATATCTGAAATTACGCCTTTTCTCGAATATTTACTGTTTGACTCTCAATTTTGACTTCAGATTCATGTTCACTGGAAAAAATACCTCAGACAATCCCAGTCGGACACCCAGCACACCATTTTTTTGTGGAGCTATTATGTCGGTATTGATTTCGGATTTTAAAAAAATGCAATTTTTTTGTATTTGTCAGTTTTCATAAAACGATGTTTACGATTAAGGTTACTAATTTTGTGGTTTGTCTTAAAAAAGAAAACATCAAAAACAAATAAAGTTAAAAATATAATTAATATTTTATTAAAAAACCCATTATTTCGTTTTTAAAGTCTTTTAATTTTTTTATCAAACAGCAAAACTAAACTAAAACAATTAATTTAGCCTTTTAAGTTGCATCTTACAAAAAAATACTAACAATAAGCATGTGAGCGTAAACGTTATTTTTAATATTTAATTATTAAACAAATACCTAAGTGTAGGTTTTATTATTTATTTAATACTTTTTTGAAAAATAAGATAAAAGTTTTCCCATAGGATATTTATTATTGCAAAAATTGCCTGGTACATTAAAAGTTGTCCTATTATTTTCTTTTATATTTAGAAATTTCATTTGGTAATAAGTCTGTTGGTGTGGTTAATAAAATTTCATAACCATCCTTTGAAGTAATATAGGTTACGTGTCAATAGAATTTGTTTCCATAATTTTAAACTTAAGGAAGTTATTATCCGATGTTGTTTTTATTATCCTTTCACCATAAATTATTTCTAAACTTTTGGTTCCGTTTTTTTTTTGTTTTTTTAATTTTTTTCTTTTGCATAAAATTTAACGTTGGAAACAGTTTACTCATTTCGTTTCAAAATTAAACTTGTTTCGCAGTCCGGACAAAAGCTTAATATGAATGACCAAACCATGTTTAAATTTAAAATGTCAAATAGATTGTTAATCTGACTAATAAAGTTAAAGGTTATTAAAGATTCTGCTAGTATTTTTTTTAACAATTTATTACTTATTCTTTGCAACCCCAATGAAGTGACTTAACACATGGGATGTCAATTACTTTATTATTAAAAAAAATCATGATGATTCAAATGCTGATAAGTTACCATGCAAATATTTTTAAGTTTACAATAAGTTTAAAAAAGAGTTAAAATAAAAAATAAAAAATAACCAGTTTAGAAAACAAAATTACAGAGTACTAGTTTGGCACACTCAGTAGAATCCTACGAAAAGACACCATATAACTTAATGTTCTATTTCTTTCCTACATGTGGGCAGAACAATAAATTGACGATAAGGACGTAATTTTTTGATAAATGAACGGCATTTTTTGCGTTTTAAACGCAAAATAGTAAATAGACAATAATAAATAAATTGTACAGTGTAATATGTAAAAAAAATAATATTGCATAGTAAATGTCCACCAACCATGTTAAAAAAATTAAATTCTTATAAATAAAATAATTAATTTAAAAACTCTGCTCATTTTATTTATAACATTGAGGTTTTTTAGTTAAAAGAATATTTAATATTTACCAATTTTTCTTTTAAATTTGACTAAATTAATAAAAATAATGCCAAGAATTTAGGGTGGCATGTTTCACCTTTTAGCTATAATTTGTGTGCTTATTATAAACGCTGGCTTTAAACCACAATAAAGGAAGAAAGAAATGAATATCGCATAAAGGATTGTATAATATTTAATTATAAGTTGATTGAACTAATTTTAAAAGAAGGCACACAAATAAAAAACTGTTGCCCTATTGTTGTTTTAATTGGATTTTTAAGTAGGTATTTTATTAATTAATTTTCCATACCTTTCACGCAGTTAAGCTTTATATAAATTTTCTATGTAGTATAATAAAAGTTGTATAAACTAATTCAAAAATTATAAAATAAAAAACATTTTATAAAAATATTAAAAAGCGCATAAAAATCGTTATTGTACAATAATGAAACCATTTGAAAATAAAAATAATTTTTATATTCAATATATTTACTTTGACATTCAGGTAAAATTTTTGCCAAGTCAATCTTGTTTTTTATGTAAACAGGTAATACTCCAAGAGAGCCTGGTAATCCTTAATCGTTCCTTTTAAAAGCATCCCAAAACGACAAATGGATCGATATGGTTACAAAAAACGCCGTCATTTGATAAAGTGTATTTATAATATCTAGAATGTTGGTTTTGGTTAGTTTTTTAACTAGTAAAGCTTCAAAGACAGTTCATCATATATGAAGTATTATATTTAATGCTATATTAAAATTTTAAAGTAGTCAAAAAAGTTATCTTAGATCTTTCGGTAGGCAAACATCTTCCAAAAGCTTCCAAAAGCAGAGGTTCTTCAGCCACCGTCAGTTTATAGTCTTCCAGAGAGACTTTTCCATCCTTGTCTTTGTCCATCTTTCTCATGACGATGTCTACCAGATCTTTAACGCTTTCTTCTGGGTCTTCTTCTTGTGGACATTTTATTAAACAGTTTCTAAAAATTATTAAAAAGCTCATAATTTTTAAAGCCAAACATACTAAATTTCATGACAATACCTGCTGTTAAAATAGGGTGATTTAGGCCAAATTATTTTATACCTAAAATTATTTTGCCTGTAAAAAAACAAACATTTTTAAAATAATTGGTTTATCATAAACTTTTTAAAAATGTAAAAATTACCTTAATAATTTTTGGTATATAGTCAGACAAAATGACGTTTTTTAGTGTGATAGTGTTGAAATATAAAACAGAAAAAGGTCATAGAAGTGACTCAGAACGTGAATAAATGTTTCTTCTATGTCACAAACTGTATAACATCTTAGACATTTTCTTGCTTAAAGTATTTAAAATCTTTCTTAACTCTCCAACTTTTGTGTATTTTATAGGCGTATTAGTTAACTCTAATGGTAGCAACGGGTAAAAATTGCAAGTAAATTTAATTTAAAAAAATTAAATACGTAGAAATATTTAAAGCGGGTATTGGAATGTTTGGGTTGTCATAACGTTGACGATATACAGACAGGTCCCTGTAGTAAAAAAATAGGAAAACATGGAATTACATTCGCCTGACTCAACTAGCGAAACAAAAACTCCCAAAACGATCGATAAATTATAATGTTTTAAGATTTAATTTTAAATTTAAATATTATTTGCTTTTTGCACCGATCATTGTAAATACGTGGTAAGTTCTCTTGGAAACCGTTTCTTCACCAAAAATAAATAATAATGGACATTTACGAACTTCGTGAAGAGGTTCAAATTGTAAAATGGTATCAACAAATTCATGAATCTTTTCCCGAAGCATTTGAAAACAGCCCATGTCTGAAAACAATTTTTAGAATTATCCAAAATTTTGAGACCCACGGGTGTGTGTCTCCCCAAAAACATAAAAAACAGGAACTCGTAAATGAAGAACGGGAATTAAAAGAGGCATTAATTTGTGTTACTGCTGAACAAGACCCCACTGTAACCAGTAGACAACTTGCTGAGGTAGCAGATTCATCGTCTACTACAGTGAAAAAAGTCCTTAAAAAAAATGGTTTCCGATCCTACAAGGCCCGAAAAAAGGAAATTTTTCCCAAGACCAATTTGACTTATGGAGTTTTGCGAATTTAATGGAAAAAGGGGAAATACAGATGAAAACTTTCTTAGATCGATTGTTTTCACCGATGAATCGCCTTTTCATTATTAAACACATAATCAACTGTTCTATTGGTCTCGTGCCTACACAGGTATTTTGAGGTTTGAACCCAGTATCCTTAAAAATTGAATATTTGGGCTGGTATGGTGGAAGAACACCTTATTGGACCAATTTTTATTAAAGGCAATTTAACTGCAGAAATTTATTTGGATCTGTTACAACAACAAATTGTACCGGCAAGATGGTTGTCCCGCTCACAATGGACGTATTATTCAAGGATATTGCGACAATACGTTTCCTAACCGTTTGATTAGTGGACGTGGAACCATTTTGTGGCCCGGGAGATCACCAGACCTTGCTCCTAATGATTTCTTTTTGTGGGGTTATTTAAAAAATAAGGTTTATGGTCATAATAGGGCTAATAATTTAGAGGAACTTTAAATAAAAATCGAAGAAGCTTTTCAAATTATCAGCCCTAATATACTAACAAACGTTAGACGGGGTTTTTACGATCGTTTGGAATTTTGCCTTGCGCAAGAAGGAGGTTTGTTTAAATATTTATTATAATCTTATTTTAGAGTATTTTTTATGTTTATAATTATTTATTTTTTCATTGCGTACTATTTTAATTTTAGAAATGAGTTTTGTGTTTAGAGAACTTACTATTTATATTGCTTTGGCAATTAATGAACTGATAAATAAAGCTGTTGGTATTTAAGTCCCCATTTATAAATAACGGTATTTAGTATCAACTGTTTTCTCAACAGATTAGACCACATAAATTTATTTTTCGTAATTTTCTAGCGCGCCTTAAACCATACAACACACCCGTCCGAAAGCTTATTACAAACTGAGATCTCGTTCGGTTAATCATGGATGTTTATCGATCGAAGCGGACAGTAGTAAATTTATCAGTTCCCTGCCTATGTTTCTACTACACTGGACCTGTCTGTAGAAAATTAGAAGAAAGCCTACTGGTTACGTCACTTTCTTACAGCAGATTACTATATCAGTAAAAAACGTCATTTATAGTGTCTAATTAAGCACGTTTAAGAATCATAAAGAAATCATATTTTATAAAATGTGTGAAGATCTCCAACGGTTAAACAAATCAATTTTAAATATGACTAAGTTGATTCATATCGATCTATTTTAACGTCAAGCTGTCATAAAATTTTGAACAGGAATCGTCTGGACATCTTGTATAGTTACCAATATTACATTTATACCAATTGATCACCTAACTAAAATGCATTGCTAGTTATTAAATTGTAAAAAAATGCATTACGATTGTATTTTTTCAATTGACAAAACTGTGTATTGAGCAATCAGTAAACACTTGATTTTAAAAGAATTTAAAAGTAAACAATTTTACGATGACAGAAAAAATACTATTTTATCAATAAAAAAAGCAATTTTTTAATAAATTTAAATTAGATTTACCTTAATAACTGAAACATTTCGTCTTTGGTAATGAAGCCATCGCTATTTAAATCAAACACAGCGAAGCAGTATTCGATTTGCTTAGGAGTGGTACCTTTTAAAAACAATGACATCCCTTGGAACCAACTTTCAAGGGTTATTAATCCACAGTTGAGTTTATCCCACACGCAAAAAATTCGGTCCATTAGCATGTTTTCTGTTACAATGTCAAAAGTATTGTGAAGAACCTCCCGGAAAACAGTTCTGTCAATTCCCTTTAAAGAATTAAATATTATTAAAATATTAAGTAACTGACACGAAGTAAGTCTTTTAATTTTTGTAAGATTATTGTTCCATTAGCATAATTTTTAAGACTGTTAAAGTAGAAATTAAAAAATTCGTTAGAATAAAACTTATTATTTTTACTAAAAAGTTATAATGGCGGCACCTTGTTTTATTTTTGTAAGTGAGATATTCTTTATACGTATTTTAAAATGCATTTGGTAATATAAATAAGGATTTTTTAAACTTTCTCTTGTACATTGTGTCTATGGTAGCATATCTTATCTAATAAAATATGAAATATCGAAGCTTACATTTTTGAACCCATTGGCTGTAAAAAGATAAATATTTTTTTTATTGGAAAGTCTTGGTTAGAAAATAATAAGATTACTCCTTTTTCGGGAGAAAGTTCTGTTGTATCTTTTATTTATTTTCCAAATTTCACTTATCTAACTCAATAAAATGCGTATATCTAAATCAATACTAAAGGGTGTATCTTACTTATTTTACGTATTGCTTTTTAAGGAAAGCAACTAATCTAAGTATAGTTTTGTGCAGGTTCTACTAATATTACATTTCTGGCACATGTATACAGGTGTTTCTTAATGATATGTGAATATTTAAGGGTGTGAATCTACATGAAAAATTAATGATAGTATGCCTTATAAACTATGGTCCAAAAATGTTCCGTTACGAAAATACGGGGTGTTAAACTTTTAGGAAAAAAATGGAAATTATTATATAAATAAAAATATTTTCGAAACCCCTAGAGATATTTCAGTGATATTTAATATGTAGCTACAGTTGATGAAAAGGCATACTTTTCAATACAAAAACAATTTTCAGTTTTAGCAGTGGCGTGCGTACGGGCACTGACTTCGATATTTTTGAAGAAAAAAATGGTACGCCAATGGTTTTTTTCAAAATAAAAAATATTTTTGAATTCACCGTTTAATTTGAAATATAAGAGTTCTCTTAAATTGTTTTCCTGCGATGCACCGTTTTTGAGAAAAAAAATAAAAACTTGCACATTAATACGAAAAAATAAACACATTTTTTATTCTATTACATGCTGCAACTATTTTTTCTCTTAATTGTGTGTTAAGGGAGTTACGTAGACTAGCGTCTTAATAAAAATAAATCTAAGCTGTTGAGGTCGGGGGACCTAGGTGGCCATTTTGTCCTTTTTTTTAATTTTTGTTTTGAACCAGCTTTCCATATTTCTTGGTTTAAAATTCTTAACTTATGCAGGGGACGCTCCGGCTCCAATAGTTTATTAACAAAAAAGTACCCTTTTTTCAAGGCCCAAAACGTAGGACAAATGGACCAAATCCATTTTAGCCGGGCTCAAATTATAGGGTTTTTAAATACCTAAAAAACATTTTGAACGTATTCCTCTAAAATTAACAATGCCGCTTGCAGAAGCAAAAACCACGTTTTTAGCACTTTTAACCCTTCACCCCCCACCCTTGCACCCTTTTTTCCACTCTTAAACTATATAGTCATATTCAGGAAATCACCCTCTACAACTTCTAACACCTTTTAACCTGTTACAAATTAACGTCATAAACAGCCCTTATTTTTACCTACAGACTGGGCTATAAACATTCTTAACCGTTGTTAACTTTTAAAATTGTTCCCCCTTTTTTCAAATTTAAAAACCCGGGATCATCACTCCGTTAGTCTTTCATTTGGGCATTGCGCAGAACTTCACCCACTAGGGAAAAACACATTTGCAATAACATGAGGTTTGAAAAATCAACCTTTGTTGTTTAAGAGTATGGGAAAAACCCCTAAATAACAAATTGAATTTACAATGCTCGAACACTGAATAATTTAGCGGAAAATATATTAACAACACAAATACCCTAAAATTATCAAAATTAAGGACAGTAAAAATAAGAAATTAATTTTTCAATGCACCACCATGTGTTTCAAACTAAATTATTCAAATTAAATTTTTTTTTTTTTAAATTTTGCTTTTTTATTATTATTTTTTAAAGAAAAACCCACAGCAACTTTTTATCTACCCAAAAAAAGGGGCCTTTGCGAAATCTCAAAGTAATACATTTTTCCCCCTAATTAAAGGGTTAATTTTTAAAGGGAAAGCGTTTTTTGGATTCTTTTTAAGAAGAAATTTCATATAAACCCTATCCCCAAAAAAGTCTTAATTTTTTAAAATGGGTTGGAAAAATTTTTAAAAAAAAACATTTTTTCATGCCTGTAACACCATTTTAAGATGTTTTTTTAAAATTGGGTATAATGTTTTATTATCAAGAGGCTTTTTTTATTTTTTTTTTTTTAAATGCCCCCTTGATAGACATAAATGCCAAATTTTATTAAAATATCTTAAGGGGTTTTTATTACGGGTATAAATAAAAAATTTAATTTTTTTTAAAAAATGTTACCCCATGTATTTTAAAAAATTAAGACTTTTAGAACAAACGTTCATAAAAAATTTTTCTTTTTTAAATGCCCCAAATTTTGCTACCTTAAATATTGATATCTCCCAATGAAGTTTAGTTATTGGGTTTTAATTTTAAACAAAATTTATATTCCCTCGTCTTTTCACCGCTATTACTGACGTCGTCGATTTGGGTTTAAATTTTTTTGGAAGAGAACTTTTTAAAAAGTGACCAGTTTCTTGTAAATTTTTAAAAAGAGCTTCTATTTCATTTCAAAAAAAATAAACTTAGACCATTAATTTTGACAGCATTGTGTACTTTTTTAATTGTTATTTTTTGGTTTTCTTTAAAGTGTAAATGGGTTTTTTTCCCTTTAAAGCTGTGTTATTATTTAAAAAAAAAAAAACCCCCAAAAAAAATTTTTTTTAAAAAAAAATTTTTAAAAAAAATTAAAATTTAAGTCAAAAATTAAAAAAAAGGGAAAAATTTTTAAAATTTTTTTTAAAAAAAAAAAAAAAAAATTTTTAAAAAATTTTTTTTAAAAAAAAAACAAAAAAAATTTAAAAAAAAATTTTTTTTATTTTTTTTACCCCCCAAACCAAAAGGGGAAAACCCTTTTTTGGGGGGCCCGGGGTTTTTTAAAAATTTTTTTAATTTAAAAAAATTTTTTTCCCCTTTTTTATGTTTTTAAAAATTTTTTTAACCCCAAAAAAAAAAATTCTTTTTTTTTTTTCCCCGGGGGCCCCAAATTTTTTTTTTTTTAAAAAAAAAAAAAAAAAAAAAAAAAAAAAGGGGGAAAAAAATTTTTTTAAAAAAAATTTTTAAAAAAAATCCCAAAAAATTTTTAAATTTTTCCAAACCCAAAAATTTTTTAAAAACCCCAAAAAAAAAAAATTTTTTTTAAAAAAACCCAAAAAAAAAGTTTTTTTCCCAAAAAAAGGGGGGAAAAAAAAAAACCCCTTTTTTAAAAAAAAAAAAAACCCAAAAAAAAAAAAATTTTTAAAATTTTTTTAAAATTGATTTTTTCCCCCAAAAAAAAATTTTTCCCCCCCCAAAAAAGGGGGGGGAATTTTTAAAAAAAATTTTTTTTTTTTAAAAAAACAAAAAAGTGCCCTTTTTTTAAAAACCCCTTTTTTCCCCCCCAAAAAAAAAAAAAATTTTTTTTTTTTTAAAAATTTTTTTTTAAAACCCCTTTTTTAAAAATTTTTAAAAATTTTTTTTTTTTTTTGGGGGGCCCAAAAAAACCCCCCTTAAAAATTTTTTTTTTTTAACCTTTTTCCTTTAAAAAAAAAAAAATACCCTTTTTTTTAAAAAAAAAAATTTTTTTAAAAAAAAAATTTTTTTTTTCCCCCCAAAAATTTTCCGGGGGTTTTTTTTTAAAAATTTAAAAAAAAATTTTTTTAAAAAAATTTCCCAAAAAATTTTTTTGGAAAAAAATTTTAAAATTTTTTTAAAAAAAAACCAAATTTTTTTCCCAAAAAAAAATTTTTTTGGGCCCTTTTTTAAATTTAAAAATTTAAAAAAAAAAAAAATTTTTTAAAAAAAAAAAAAATTTTTGGGAATTTTAAAATTTTTTTGGGGAAAATTTAAAAAAGGGCCCCCTTTTTTTAAAAAGGGTTTATTTTTTTTTTTTTAAAAATTTTCTTTTTTAAAGGGGTTTTAAAAAAAAAAATTTAAAAATTTTTTGGGGAATTTTTTTTAAAAAATGGGTTTTCCCCTTTTTTTTTTTTTTTTTAAAACCCCCTTTCTTTGGGTTCCTTTTGCAAATTTTTTCCAAAAAAAAAACTTAACAAAATTGAACCCTTAAGCCATAATCACCTTCTTGGAGGGTTGAACCGGTTGAACATAAAAAGGCTTTAAACCGTTTTTTCTAAGTGTCTTCCAAACGCCTACATGTGATTCTAATCGAAATTCTTTCGTAATCCGCCTTGTACTAACACCGGGGTTCCCTTCAGCCATATCCAGAACATTCTCTTTGTTTTCCACATTTTTAGACCAGCCCCTCGTTCAGAGTCAAGCCTTACGCGTGGAAATATTCCTGCTTCCTGAGCATTTGCAAAATCTTTTTGAAAAACTTTTCGATCTGGAAAACGACGTCGGTATTCGTCAACAGCACGTAATGCGCTACCATTACAGAAACCATACACGAATATCACGTCAGCATACTCCTTATGGGTAAAAGTGTGAGGCATTACGTATGGAACCTTTTCTCTTTTCAAGTCAAAACGTTTAGAATCAATTGACAACCATGCTTGTCAAAACTACCAGTCAATTAAATTAGGTATTGACAAGCAATGAAATACCTACAAACTGGAGTTAGAAATACAAACTTCTTAATTACTCCAAAACTTTACAAAAAAAAACTTTAGAACCGATTATTTTAGAGACGGTTAAGAATCGGATTAAAACATATGGTTAATGTCTCTAATTTTGACTTCTGAACATGTTCCCAAAATAAACTGCTCAACAAAAAGATCGTACCATTTAATTTTAAGACCAATTTTCAAACTGCTGTAAATTTTTTAAAAATTAACTTTTTTGAATATCTAAAACAAAGTTTAAAACCGCGTTTCTTCTACTTTAAGCTGTATTGCATTTAGTTTTAGTAAGATGAATATTATCATGATGTACAGGGTGATCAATAGAGTGCTGCAAAAAACAAAAAATTCGAGTGTGTCCCATTTCAGTGGTAATTTTTTTTGCTCTTATAATATGGGTTGTTACCAAGGTCATATCAATATCTCTAGATGTTTATGCCAGTTTTTTAATTGAGGACCTCTGGATTGCGATACACTTCTAAACGTGAAATTTTGGTAATCAATTTTTTAAAAGCTATAACTGAAGAATGGATTGACGGATTTCAACGAGTGTTTCATATTCGGAAAGCTCATTTCATGTAGATTTTTAATGTCCTAAGCACTTTTCGATAGGTTATAATTTTATGGGTATACGGGGCCAACAAATACCAAAAACGTAGGTGATTTAGAAATCCTAAATATATGGTAAATTATTGAACTTCAAAGGGACCATATGTGTGTGTTTTGTTTTAAAAATGGTCAAGTTGAAGTTTGTGTCAATATCTCGAAACGATTTCTACCGTTAATCGATTTATGCTGTTTAAGTGCCTGTAAACTTATTCAGCAAAAATGCTCCGTTATTATTGACGTTTAGAAGTGTATCGCAAGCCAGAGGTCCTCAATTCAAAAACTGGCATAAACGTCTAGAGATATTGATATGACCTTGGTAACAACCCGTATTATAACGACCAAAAAAAATTACCACTGAAATGGGACACACTCAAATTTTTTGTTTTCTTGCAGCACTCCATTGATCTTATGATAATATTTATCTTACTAAAACTAAATGCAATGCAGCTTAAAGTAGAAAAAACGCGGTTTTAAACTTCGTTTTAGATATTCAAAAAAGTAAATTTTTAAAAGAGTTACAGCAGTTTTGAAAATGGGTCTAAAAATTAAATGGTACGATCTTCTTGTTAAGCAGTTTATTTCCCTTTCCTTCCGAAACACCCTGCATAATGTTTTACAATTTGGTGTCGTGCATTAATTTGCATAAAGGGGTAATAAATGCTTAACCTTTGCTTTTTTTAAAGTAATATTGAACTATTTTACAGTGTAAATAAAAAATCTTTTTGTCGAGATAGCTGTCCTAATATAAAAAGTGTATGTCACATTTTAAAATTTATAAAACTTTTCAAGTCAAACTTTTGTGCATTTATTAAAATAACTTTTTAAACGATTGCATTATTTCCATAAACATAAAATGAAAAAAGTCAGACGTTTTCGTGATTACCCTCATGCAAACCCTTTAAACCAATCACGGATTTATATAGGGTAATTTTATATGTAATCGATTTAAGGTAATTGAACACGAATTGGGTTTTAAAATTACAGTTTGTAATATCAAATTGTATTGGTAAAATACGATTTTTTTACCCCATATTACTTTACAAGGACCTCTAGGAATGCAGACACTGTATTCTATTCCTATATTATTCTATTGACCACCGACAACACAGTACGGCTAAGCAAAAGAAAGAGGTAAGGACGTGGGATTGACTACAGGGTGTACAGGGTCTTTGATTATATTCACGTGGTTTCTGGGGCCTTTTATTTTACAGAAAAAAATGTTTTATATAAAAATTGTAGGATTTTTTCCATATTATCTTTTGAAATTATCAGTAAAAAAATATCGCAATAAAAAAAATGGAAAAATATAGGCAACTTCAACTTTTTTAAATGAAAATTTTTTGGTTTTTAGAAATCTTTTTTTTCTATTTATTAATATATAATATATATATATATATATATATATTTTATATATATATATATATATATTTTATATATATATATATATATATATATATATATATATATATATATATATATATATATATATATATATAAAATATATATATATATATATATATATATATATATATATATATATATATATATATATATATATATATATATATATATATATATATATATATATATACATTGATGATATTTAGATAACCCATTTTGAATATTTTGGGTTAAATTAATTATTAATAAATTACAAAAAAGTTACATATTAGTATCAAGAAAGCCATGGAAACAATAGAATTGTTATGTTGCTAAATTTGGTGATGAAGGAAGACTTGTCGGTAAATAGAATTATTAAAAGTATTTAGTGCAAGTCCAATAGAAAAAGTATAATAATTATCCTGAAAAAACGAGGATATCCAAAACATTGTTTTCATGT
This sequence comes from Listronotus oregonensis, assembly GCA_019359885.1. Lineage (NCBI taxonomy): Eukaryota > Metazoa > Arthropoda > Insecta > Coleoptera > Curculionidae > Listronotus > Listronotus oregonensis. The sequence goes on from JAHBCN010001149.1 coordinate 51,378, forward strand.
CGTGCTGCAGTCCTTTTCTTCATTTAAAAGCTTTTTCGTTCAACAAACTTTCTTACTACGTATTTATTAGTATTTATGGATGGTACCCGTTGTTAAGGATATAATAAGTAATATTCCCTTTGCACTGTCGTCACATTATTATTGTTACCATAAAAAAGACGCATAATAGAGATTTTTTGTTCTTCTGAATAGCCATCGACAAAAAAGCAATATAAACTATTTTTAATAGTTAAAATGATATATTTCAACTTTTTACAATATAATACGTCAAATTTATTAAAACAATTTTATTGTTTTCATAGCTTTCTTGATACTAATATGATTTTTTTTTTCAATTTATTTATATTTTAGGCTTAAACATCTCAGAAATGGTTCATCCAAATATATAAATATTGCGATATTTTTTGACTGATAATTTTAAAAGATAATATGGAAAAGAACTTACAACTTTTATATAAGTAAAACATTTTTTTCTGTGTTTAAAAATAACGGCTCCAGAAGCAACGTAAATATAATCAAAGACCCTTACGTTCCACATCTGATATCAAATAAAATCAGTGTCTTAGGCAAATCTTTGTGGTTAAATTTAACATTATAATTCTTTGTCTAATGAAAATGGCTCTTTGCGTTAAAATTAAATTCACCTTTATAAGGACAAGCAATAAACACCTAATGTTAAGTAAGAATTTTTTTTTCAAAAAAAAACATCATATGAGTTAAAGGTATTTTTGTAGGATTATTATTTGTTGAAAATAAAATTAATAAAATACGCTCTACCATCGATTTAAACTCTAAAGAAACCCTATTTTAAAATTGCAAATAGTCCCGGACACAAAAAGTTTAAATTTTCGGCTAAAAATTTTTTTTTCAAAAACATTAATTACTAATTATGACAAAAATACGGTAAAGCAATAATGCAATTTAATGGGCATTTAGAGTTTTTACAAGTAGCAGAGAAAACAATGTAATTTGCTGTTACTAAAGAATTTTTGTGTAATATATGTATTTTATACCTGAAAATGCCCACAAAGCTAACTTAACACACGGGGCAGCTACTGTAACAAAATGCTTATTCCCACTTTTGTAAAGGTGTAACGCAAAACATTCTATTTTAAGCTAAAATTATAAATATATAGTAAACGATTATGGCTAATAATATATTTTATGTATAACATTTATTGTTCTTCTAGAAATAAACTAGTTGCAGCTTAAGCTACATTATAAAAACTATTTAACAAAAAAAAATTTGTGCTAATATGATATCCAAATTCTTTATTTTATTTTTTTTTCGTTATATGTCAAATCTTCTTGGTAAAACCTTTCTCAAAAATAGAGAATATTCCTACTGATATCATTTAACCGAAGGATTTTTTTCTAGATAATAGACTTAATAAACTTTTGTAATATAATTAGAAGTATTTTTTACAGCTTGATCCACTTTTTAATAAACGTCTAGTACGATTTCAATATTGAGAAAATCTTAATTCATACCATTGTTGTAAAAGCCACAGTCTTTTTTGCGGGTAATTTTTTTTGGTTTAAAATAAACAAATCTGTATAAAAATTAATTTAATTTTTTTTTTTAAGTACCCTATATAATATGTCTAATATATAATCCCATTCGCCTCGGTTTTTCTACGAGAAATGAAACGAGTTGGGAAAAAACTTTTAGCACGGTTATATGTGGGTCCATGAGGAGCATATTTCAAAATTATTTTAAAATATACAGGGTGACCCAAAAAAAAAGTACATATCAAAGTTATATTTTTTCTTATGGAACACCCCATATTTTTTATATTTTTAGATACTATACCTACCCACCACCAAATAAAGGTGAGTTATTGTTATATTTCCTATACCTAATACTGACCGTTTCTGAGAAATTTAAAGAAATTTAAAAATAAAGACCATAATTTAAAAATTGTTTACACCCTGAAACACATAACGAGCTGCTCGTAATTAAATTTATTGCTTAGCTTAAGGTTTAAGTTAACTATCACATAAAAGTTTTACCTTAATAGTATAGAGAGTGTTGAAAAAAATTGCCTCAAAGTTTGGACATACATTTATTAAATAACTTCCTAAAATTAAATGGAACACCCTATGGCCTATTTTGGCGCGGAAACTAAATTCCCTTTAAAACCATATTAGGGTTTCCTATACCTATCTCTTCTGCTTTTTATGCAAAAGGCATTTTTATATTTATCTTAAAGTGGAACACCCTGTATTGTAATTAAAAATTTTTTATTAAGAATCAGGTAGATTTGCTAAAAGCACAAGTTTAAATTTTTGAAAATAAGATGTATCTCAAGTAAAATGCAGGCAAAAGTAATAAATCCAATTTATTGTCATTTCTACTCGTAAAATAAAAAGCATTCTTAAAAATGGGATCAAAATAGAGTAAAGCCACCTCCCCCTAATTGTTGAGACAAAATATGGTAAATTGCCATTGTTTCTTAGCAAATGTTCAGACTTAATTTTTCATATCAACGGATTCTTTAACAGACATATCTTTTACTACAAGTGACGAAAATCCTAATATTTTTGGAACCCTAATAACAACAATTCTGTTAACGTGTGGAGTGGAATAATTGGAATACGAGTAGTTTTATTTTACCATAAAGTCTGATACATTTGCTAAGAAACAAGAAATTATATATTTCGTCTCAAAAATTTGGACAGGGGGTTTCTTCTACATATTTCGACCCTCATTTTTAGAAGTAAAACGAGTAGAAATGACAATGGGTTATTTCCCATTTTCAGATACATCTTATTTTCAAAAATTTAAACTTGCTTTAGCGAATCTAAATTTTAATAAAAATTTTTTAATAAAGTGTTTCCCTTTTAAAAAATGGTTTGCAAAAAGCAGAAGAATAGGTTGGAAACTTATGGAAAGGGAATTTTTCCGGTCAAAATAGCCCTAAAGGGTTATTTAACTTAAGGAAGTTATTTAATAAAATGTGTTCCAAACCTTTAAATTTTTTTAACACTCTGTATTATTAAGTAAAAAATTTTTATGTGATATTACTTTTTTCCTTAACTAAAAATAAACAAATTACGAGCTGCTCATATGTTAAATTAAACAATTTTAAATTATGTGTATTTTAAATTTCTCTAAATTTTCAGAAACGTCAGTTTTAAATAAAAAATAAAAATAACTTCAACTGGTCTAAGTATCTAAAAATTTAAAAAAAAATGGGGGTTATAGAAAAATTTTAACTTGATATGTACATACTTTTTTGGGTCACCCTGTATATTTCAAAAAAAAAATTTTAAATATGCCCCCTGGACCCACATGTGACCGTGCTAAAAGTTTTCCCAACTCTTTAAATTTTTTGTAGAAAAACCAGGGAATTGGCCCCCGTTTTAATATATAAAATATAAAATATAAAATATAAAATATAAAATATAATATAAAATATAAAATATATAATATATAATATATAATATATACTATATAATACATAATATATAATAAATAATATATAAAATAATAATTATTAAATTATTTTAAAAAAATATAATAATATTTTAATATATTTTTAATTATATTTAATTATATAATTTAAAATTTTTAATTAAATATTATTAAATAATTAAAAAAAATTTAAAAATTTTAAATTTAAATTTTAATTATTTCTTCCCTTTTTTTTTTTTGATAACGGCATCGTAAACGATCGTAGCACGATGACAGCTGTCAATTTTGTATGGAATTTTAAAACTTGAACATGCGAAATCGATTTACAAGGGTCGAAAACCTTTTAACAAAAATTTTCGGAATGCATGGAAATAAAATAGGGTTATTTTTTAGGTAAAATTTTGTTATTTTGTCAGATACCTACAACTTGATTTGCCCTCCAAAAATACTCTTTAAAAAACTTGGGTTCTGATTTAAAAAAAATCGTCGATAACGTCATATCTTAAAATTTGAACACACTGTATAAATATTTATAGAAAAGAGCGCGACCAAAAGTAATAATGATTGGGTACGAGCATTTTTGCCAAAAATAAGTACAGCCATATTGAATATTAAAATTTTTCATAACATATCCATAAGTTAGGCTCCAAAAACCACTTAACACTGATTCCTATACTCAGTCAGAAATATTTTTTTTTAAATGTCGGTCATTTCGGATTCCAACAAACCGATACATAATTTATCTGAAAGACATTAAATACTACATCACCAGTTTAATGTGTCCCATTAAAACTAAAAAGGTCTGTTAGTCTGTTGGAGACTTTGCTGCTGCGGGACCCTACATTAAAAAAAGGCTAAATTAAATCAGCCAAAAAGGAACCTTTTTTTATAATAGTAAATAGAGTAAAATCAAACCTGTTAAATAACGTTTCCCTTTTTAATGCCTCCACTAGTTTTGGGGAACACTTATACACCTCCTTCTCCCCCATTTTCTTTCCGCGTTTTTCTTTTCCAGCTGGCTTCACACCCTGACTTGAGGTGCCCGCCCGGTGATTTCGAATGCAATGGATGAACCGGGTGATCCCCCGTACCGCAAGCGCTCCCTGGCGCATGCTGACCCGGGGGGGCGATTGGGGATGAGCCGGAGGTTTCGAGGTGGATGACATTCTAAGAGAAATACATACAAATAGAAAATATGTAATTTGACGCTTCGTTATTGTTAGACACGCAAGATTATACTTTAATTTATGTGTTCTAAAAATGACAAAAACGTAAAATACGGTTAAGTTGTTTGTTTTCATTCGATGATTTTCTTTTTAATACCTAACTTAAAACTGTGTTTTTTGCTGTGTCTGCAACCAAATTATCCTGACACACCGTTACAGATTTAAAGGTTGGGAGGCAGTCTATTAATAAGGAAGGGGCTTTTCAAAGTAAAGTACCTGTGCAGTTAGCACAAAAACTAAGTACTAACTTAATGCAAATGGATTAAAAATAAAAGCGTGCATTTCTTATAGAAATCTTATAGAAATTCTTAATTGTCCTTCAGTGCACTTTGTATTCAAAAACAGAACACCAGCTTGACATAAAAATGAAAATCTTTTTTTCACCGAGGTAGGTCGGTAGGTTTAAAGTGAGTGGGTATAGCAACCTTCCACCGCGACCGATCGGTTTATTGTGGCTCACACCTTTTTATATTTCTCCCACCAGGTCCAGACTCTAATAAATCTGATGATCCTGTTGGGAGAGAGATCCTTCACCTCCCCGGCACAAGGTGTCATTGCCGAGGATTGCGAATCTTAGTCGTGCCATTGCTAGGCACGAACACAGTATGTGTTCTGCCGATTCATCCTCTCCATGCACTGCGGCATTCGGCGTCTTCCGCTAGGCCGATCTTGTGCATTGGTATTTTAATCTGCAGTGTCCCGTGTACAGTCCCACTAGAGTTTAAGGTATACCCCCTTGATTGCTCCAGTGTTTGACAGTACATTGTTGGTTCGAGGCTTATGAAGGCCTTCAGTGTTTGAGCCCCAAAAAGTCCATGCCAGTACCGAAGATTTTTCTTTGTGCCCAAGCTGATATGAACTGTTTGGGCCCCGTTCCATAAGATATACCGATGACCGGTTCCGGCCCTGTGAATTTTGTCTCCGCCCCCCTTTTGGCAATGAGGTCTGCGGATTCTACCCTCTAGGCCGGTGTGCCAGGTATCCACAGTAGTGTAACCTATTGTTTTACTTACAGTTTGGTCAGATCCTGATTTCCAGACGGTTTTGAATTCACGCTGGATTCAAGAGCTTAAGAGCTGCTTGACTTGGAGAATATTTAGTCTTAGTCATCCATACAAACCCTGAAATTCATAGTTACCCTTGAAATATTTTTTAAAACTCACCTGGGCCCCTTATTACCCGTCCAACACGTTCTGGGAGCCCTCGGGGTACCAGATGTCAGCCCGGAGCAGGTCGGTCGTTTTTCGACTCCGTACTCGATACAGGTACTGCTAGTAGAAGTTTGCGTTTAGTTAACCGCATTTACCATAATGTCATTTTTGTGTCTTCCAAATTTCATTTATCATATATTTTTTTAAGAATACAGAGCTAGTTATAATAATTACGATATAAGGTCAATACTTTTTGGGCGAAACTGTAGGCATTACCGGCTCTCGTGGGCTAAATTGCAAAATAGGTCGTCTTTTGATTTCCGCAGAA